>ML826688.1:146848-171999 GCA_009831015.1 Picea engelmannii
TGTGAGTCATGAAAATAGGTAAAAGAGAAGGTCAAAGTTCAAAACCATAGATTTTGATTTTTGTGTAATTCTAAAAAATGTACCAAACTCTTACTCTCTTGTCTGGGCTTAGCTGTAACAATTTTTTACATTCTCAAACCATTATATGGGGAAACTCATCATGCATGATCTGGTAGGATTTTGACATGAACTAGTCAATATATTATGAGAATCCAACATTCAAACCCTTCTTCTTGACTATAGAAGTCTAGTGAATTATTGAGACTAGATTATCGATTTCGTATTCAACTTTCAATTAAAGATGTAAAAAATACATGGCTTGAGAAAACATGAATACACATACCAAATACAATTGGTATCTGAAACTTCTAAGGGTTTCACACTCTAACAACTGACAATGAATTTGGTCCGCTAAAAATTGGGCATAATTGAATTTGGTCAAGGGTTTGATTGAAAAAGGGAAAATTGACATCATATTCCCTAACACAAACTCATCCACCATAAGGTTGCTATATTTTCCCAAGATGATAGAAATAATAGAGATAATTTGTCTTGGAATTTCGGGGAACAAGCTAGATTCGAGAGCAACATTGTATGTAGGAACATCAAGATTTGTGCATAGATATATCTATAATAGGGAAAATCTCTTCTCGGGTTTTAGTTCTCTAAAAAATTTGGCCAATAGAATCTCATTTAATATTTCACTGACAAGGTTTAGTGGCCATCTTAGCATTTCAGAAATAGATTGAGTTATTTCGATAAGTACAAACCCATTTTTCGAAAATATGGTTATCTTGGAGGCAATATAGTTTGAGATGCACCAGAACATGAAATCGGGGAAATGATACACTTGGGGTACTATTAGACAGAATTTAGAATTTCTATTAACAAATTAATCATGCGCTTAAATACCATAACCCAAGGATTCGATGAAATTGATGATTGGTGTTGATTTCAATCCAGAGACTTGTGATAATCCTTCCTTGCTTGTAATCCAATGACTTCATCGGTACCTCCCAACCAATGCTAGAGGTACTCTTCTTCCCCCTTATCACCCTGAGCCACAAAGGGGTCACACACAGAATTTCATATCACAATAGCTCAAGCTTCGCCCTCGCAAGGAGAGGCTTCCACCTCTTGCACAAAGTTTGAAGCCCAACTCACACAAGTAAACTTAGTCAATATAAATTTCAACAACATTTCATTCATCTAGCAAGAGGGTAATTTCCCTCTTCCTCACCATTCTTTTTATAAGAGAATTCACCTTGACACTTGTCATCTCATGCACAATTAGCTAATTTTTAATCATTAAATTAAGGATTATTCACCCCCAACACATGTCACACTTTCCCCAAGTTACACATATTTAAAACTTTTTAAATTAAACAACTACGTGTTTTCCCTCACACTTAGTTAGTTCATAGATTTTCTCTTAGTTGTCCCTTAGTTCCCCAATTCCTCTTTTATTGTGTCCCCTAACTAATTTACAGTTGAAGTTTGATTAGGACTCTTCTCTTAGTTAATATTTAGAGGTTGATTGAATTAGGATACTAAATCTATGTTGATAACCCATTCTCTCATGAATTAATCTCTTTTTATTTAAAAATCATTTTTATTAATTTCATGCACACATTGTGCACATGCCTTAATTTTTATTCTTATTTTCTCTTTACTAGCGTTATTTAGTCTAAATTCCCTTAACCCATTTATAACTTTATTTAGTCAAAACATCTAGACTTAGATTTCAGTATGCTTCCTATTTATAATTTGTATTGATTTATATTCTCTTTTCTATTAGTTCTAAATATTCATTATATTTTTCTAAGGTCTTCTAGATTTTTATTGACTCATAATTTATTCATGTGGCATGCCCTTCAAGACGCACCTCCGTGCTCAAAGGGTGTCATTCGTCGTTGACTTAGTTTGGAAGTTGTGTGATGCTTGGAGTCAAACTCCACTTGTCGACCTTGTGTGAGAATAATGGATTACTAAGGAATAAGGAATATACCTTATTGCGCACCCCTCAGAAATCCTCATGAGTGACTACCTTAGTCTGCCCTCATGAAATCATGAACCTATCAAAACAAGGTAGTCGTTAACCTTCAGTTCAGGTCAAGGTGGGAGTGCTAGTAGGTTGTGACAAGTACATTTCCACACCTCTCCCTCATCCATCCGATATATGTGTATGACCCCTTTACTCCATATGTGAGTTAGATTAGCAAGGTCACCATGCATGCAGCCACTGACAAAGATTATATCAATAACTCATATATATGAAATCCATAACTAAAACCATCATATAACACGTGTACTAAATCAAATACTCATAGCCAAAGTAAAATACACTCCCTAACTCAATCTAGAGTCCAAGGAAGTATGTCGATGCCATCAACATCCTCGTCATGCCACGTTTCATGCACACTCAGGAAACCTCATCATAATATATGTCAATGCTATATATCAATATAAATAACATATCAATTTCAATACTCAATCTTAGCATAAACATAAAACCAAAATGAGAATCATAATGACAAATATTTATTCCACTGAAATCTCAGTGTCTTCATTTAGATTATTGTTGCAATATATTACTATGTTAAAATATGAGTATCGGTGTTTTTATACGATGGATCAATTCTAATTCGAGATGGTTATTCTTGGAACCAATGTAGATACTTACAAATTTTTGTACTGTTGATATTGTTTCTACCTTCTTGAGAAATAAAATTTGCATTTGTTTTTCCTAAACCTCCTCATTTGTTTCCGAGTTAAATTCCAGTTGAATTTGACTTTTCTATTTAAGTAAGATGTTGTGTAATCGATCTTACCCGTGAAATTCAACTTTTTAACCTGCAAAATTTTATTCTTAGTATCGTAGTAAGTGCACTATCTAATTCTTGTAACTCTTTTACTGACCTTAAAATCCTCGCCTCGAGAGAGGGAGTTATGACTCATATTAACCCAATTAATTATTAATGGAATTGATGCCAGTTGTTGTTCAGAAAGAAGGCTCCAGACTGTTCAATCGTGTATAGGATTTCCTTAATCGATGTAGATTCAGTCACTATAGATTCCCTTGTGACTAAGAGTAGAATAAGTTAAGGATTTCATGGGAAATGTCTAGGAAAGGAAAATATGATACCCTTGAATTTTGTTTCCTTGGTAATAATGAAACCATAAAAATTTAGTTTTGGTTTCCCTTGAACCTGTTTCCAATTTTTTGTCATTTGTACGAAGCCATAGAAATAGTGAAGATTAAATTCAAACTTAAAATGAATGATCTTGCTGAAAAACTAATAAACGGGCGTGCTTATGCATAAGTAAATCTTTCGTAGTTACAGAATTATGTAATAATAGTCGGTCAGGCGCCATGCATCTCTTTAACGCACTGTGTTTTTTGTTTTTATTTATGTTATAGAAAGATTTGTCTCACCCTATGAAAATTTTCACAGAAGGCCTTTTTCCATTTCCTTAAGCAGACTTGAAGTCCCTTTTTGCAAACCCCAGAGCTAAAAAAAAAAATTCCACATATACGTGCCCTACCTATTGTATAGCATGTGTATACACAGGTTGCACCACTACAACCCACATACATCAGGTTTTGTGCCAAAAATTAAAAAATGATGTCAGGTTTCCATGTCACGTCACGATATCCATGATCCTTAACCTTCCATATACTAGAAACGTTTTGACTCGACCCTTCAATTACACTTGAAGGCTACAAATGGGCCAAAGAAGTGAAGAATTCAACTTTGAGAGCAAAGTTACTCTCGAGAAATTATTCACTTCATATTGAGTTTGCATCCCTTTGTCCTTTTAAGTCTGAACGCATTGTTCAGCCCCCAAGCTCTTCCCTACTTGATTGAGAACCTCATTGTCTCTATTATATGATATTGCCTTTGGTGGAGGATTGAAGTGGTGGAGGCCCAGCTAGAAGGGACTTAGTTTCTCGGTTCTTAACCATGCCGATGCGGAAGTTTGTAATTCATTCACTTCTGTTGATTACATTTTAATAGAAATACTATTTTCTCTTCCAATTAATATCTTGCAAATATTTGAATTGTTATTCCATGGGCATATTTGTTATGAATGTTGATGGATTATTCTATTGAATGTGTTAACATTATATATTATCACCATATGCTTGTGTTTCTTAGTTGTTGAGGACAAGTTGCAGGTGTATTGCTTTGATTCGAGTGCTCAACAATGGACTTCATCGAACGCCTGGACGAGGTAGGTATTTTATCTTGTCTTGCTAGCATATTTGTTTATATAGCATACCTGGGATTAGAGTTGATTTATGTAGTCATTTATGTCTGTTGTAGTTTACCCCTATCCATAGAGAGATTTTCCTTGTAACAGAATTGGCGACCATACTAGGGAAAGAATCTTCTTTTTTGAGGTTTGGAGTGCTTTTCTCCTTAGATTTCTCTCATCTATATTGAGTTTCTTGTTGTATGGTTTCTTGATACCCTCTGTTTATTCTGAGTCTGAGTTTCTTAACTGTATCCTTAGCCTGGCTGTGTTTTAACACATATATGTGTGTTTTTGTCCGACAGTCGCATACATACACGTGTTGTCCTCCTACAAGAAGCGTATATACATGTTTTTCTCCTAAACAGTCGCGTACATCACCCTTTGTTGCTTGGTTGTTGGGTTTGATGGTTGTTGGGTAGGTTTTGATGATTGTTGAGTCTTCTTGGGTTTTTGTTATGACTGTTAAGTGTTTGTGGAATGAAAGGAAACATTTCTTTGGTTGAATTTTTGGGTGGTGTCTTTCTCATCATCCTTTTCATTTGATTTACCTTGCATCTTGGGTGGGGTGTTTGCTCCTTGATATCCTACTTGCTTTGTCTTTGTTTACATATAGTAGAGTTTTTATATCAAGTTGTTGTTTAGTCCTTGCATTTTCATTCTTTTATATTGAAAATACAAAAATATTAGGCATTTTACATTGTTGGCATTTAATCTTTTGAGTCCTTATCATTGGTCTTAGTACATGTAAAGAAATATTGCATCTCATTTGGAATTGCAGAACTAAATTGGGAATTGAATTTTGAAAAGCATATCATTTATTGGGAATTGAAGTTAGGACTTTGTATTGTATTCATATTCATTTATTTTGCTTGCTCAGTCATAACGTCACTAGTTTCACTACCGCGCCTTTTTGAGTAAACAAAGCCACTAAAACTAACACTATAATTTAAAATTGATTAGTAACGATTTTATTTTTGTAGGGTGCACAAACTAGCTTAGGATTTAGAGCCTTGGAACAGGATTTTGTAAGTAAACTTCTCCAAGGAAATTAAATCAACATATGTGTATGACTAAGGGAGTGGAGAAATCCATTATATAATCAATAATACTAGGAGGCTCTGCTTACACTGGAGTTAAGCACGAGGTCATGTCCTTGGTTGAAGAGATATCCCCCCGATACCTTCTTAGCGTCAGATATATTTCTGGGGATCTATTCGTATATGGGGATCTTGCTAGTACCTTTACCTATGTGAGAGGCGGTGCTTTCAAGCTTTCAGGATTTTTTACCCTAACCATGTGGTGGACATGACATACGACTTTTCTCATGTGCATTGTTTATATCGCGGTTTCTTAGTTGCTTGACTTAGGTACCAAATAGGTTACTTGTAGGGGTTATTCTGCAAGTACCCTGGGTCAGATAGGGTCAGACAGCACACAGCCTTTATGGAGGATTACCTCTCCGGGAGGATCTGATCGACCAGTTGTTAAGACCACGAGGGCCCTTATAACTTATTTTGATACCTCTGATCTTTAGAAGGGAGTCTCATGCCCCTCTTGGGTGAGGCATACCTACTTTAGGGAGGGAGGCCCTTTTCATCCACTCTATCATGTTTGGGTGCATATTGGCCTTTTGATTTTATTTTGGTGTTCTCTTTGACTATTAATTGACCTTAGGATTTTTACCATGCCTTGAGTTTTCATTATCATGGATAGTGGAGTTCCTTTGGCTCCCTCATTTACCGCTACCTCCTCCATGACATTCAATCATTTCATGGGGATGAATCCATTCGCTTTTCATAATGGTATGTAGAATTATGACACTCAGTGATCCAGATTTATGAAGGAACACAATGAAATGCAGAAATACACATAAACACAGAGATGCAGCGGAAGTAAAACTTCATTTAATTAACAACAAATGACTGAAATATGCTTACAGACATAATGGAAATAAAATAGCTCGGACGCTGGTATCTTATCTCTGAGAAGAGATGTGGCGGCTACTGGCCTCTAAAATCTGTGTTACAATGAGGCACGAAGGCCTATATATTATTGAGAAATAATAGAAAACCATAAACATCCAAAAAACTAACCCTAGGAGATGAAACAGCAAAATATGGGCCCCGTCGGGGTAAATTGGTACATCAGATTCTCGAGGTCGCAACTTTGGCATACTATCTTCGTATGACGCACATGATACATCGTTAGAAATATCTATCCGAGGAATACACTTCTAATAGAGAATATCAATTTTGGTATGGACTCATCTACGTCGGAGCTTTGATGCCAAAAAAAACGTCGTTTAGGGCCTCAAAACGGCTCCGAAAGTTCAGGACCTGAAAAACTGCTAAAAATAGTAAATTGTGATACAATTAAGGAAACTGAAAAACTAAAAGAAACAATGGTGTGGGTCCAAGTGGAATAGGTGGGTGGCCACCAATATCCACTTGGATCATTCCTCCCACCTTAGGAAGCAATGGTCCCCATTGCATTGAGTTCCTCTGTGAGATGAGGAAATTTTTGCTAAACTTGGTCCCTGGTGAGCCACTTGCCCTGGTGAAGGAGTTTGCCTGCTCTGACAACTCGATATATTTGGATCCTCTGTTGGCGGGTGTTCTTGATCTGTGTGTCCATAATCCGATCAATTGTGGCTTGTTCCATGAAATCTGGGTTTAACTATGTTGGCGTGAGTTGTTCTGCCATGTCGGATGTGTCCAGTAGAGGTGGAAAGTAGGGTCGAAGGTGGTCCACATTTTACATTAGGTGCAGACCAAGGAATGGTGGAATATTGAGCTCAAAGGAATTTTCCCCTATATCCTTGGTGATGGTGTATGGCCCATATCAAAGCGGTCGAATCTTGCGGTAGGGTCCACTGAGGTCCTCCTTTTGCAAATGTAGCCACACTTTGTCACCCACCTAGAAGTTGTGTGGCACCCGATGTTGATCATGTCGTTGCTTGTACTTAGCATTGGCTATGTCCAAGATGTCATGAACATGTTGGCGGATGTGTTGAATGTTCTCAATGAAGTTATTTGCCTTGTGAGCCTCAGACTGGACACAGGTTGAATCTGCCTGAGTAGCCACAAATGGCATGGCTACGTCAATTGGACATAGTGGCTAGAATCCCAAGCCCACTTGAAAGGGGTTGTGGCTAGTTGATCTATGGATGGCTCAGTTGTAGTTGTGTTGTACATAGGGGAGGCTCTCATCCCATGTGCGTGGATTCTTTGAGTTGTACATGCATAGAATGTGTACAATCATCCAGTTGATGACCTTTGTCTGGCCATCAGTTTGTGGATGGAAATTTGTGGACTTGGTGAGCTTGGTGTCTAGCATCAACCAGAGGTTGGACCAAAATGTACTGAGGAACCTACTGTCCCAGTCTGAGATGATAAACTGTGGGATCCCAAAGTGTACCCACACTCATTCAAAGAAGATTTTAGTAGTGGCTCTTGTTGTGATATTATTCTTACAACCCATCATAATGGACATCTTCGAGAATCTGTCGACGACCACAAAAGCATAGTCATTGCCATGCTTAGTAGAAGGAAGGCCTGACATGTAATCCATGGAGATGGATTCCCAAGGTCGACTAGGGGTAGGAAGCGGAGTATAGAGGCCTTGCTTCTTGATGGTTGGTTTGGCAATGGCACAAGTAGTGTAGGACTTGATGTAATTCCCGACATCCTATCGAAGGTTTGGGCAATAGAAATACTTTTGCAGTACTACCATGGTTTTCTTGACCCTGAAATGCCCAACGACCTGACAGTAGTGCGCCTCCCAAATCATCTTGGCACACTCACTTGAAGGAACAAAAAGGTGTCCCAGGTGACATAGCACGACATCATGGAGGTGAAAATTAGGAACTTGCTTACCCTCCAAGAGCATATTGTATGTGTGGTTGAATTCTGGATCACTTTTGTAGAGAAGCGACCAATCGGAAGTCTCGTGCCCACAAGAGTTGAGCACTGTGGTTAGTGCCATGATAGGTGGTCAGCTGAGGCAGTCTGCAACATTATTGGTGCTTCCTTTCTTGTACTTAATGTTCAAATGGAACGGTTGCAGGTATGTGGACCACTTTTGATGGTGATCATTATGCAACTTCCCTTGTGTCTATATGAACTGCAAGGGTCAGTGGTATGTTTGGATGACCCTTTCCTTTCCCAAATTGTAATGCTTCCAATGTCGGCAAGCCTGCACAATGGAATGTATCTCTTTGTCATAAGTGGGATACTTCCGAACTGTGTCAGAAAGTGTCTCACTATGATATGCCATTGGATGCCCTTGTTGAGTAAGGACTACCCCAATAGCATAGTCAAAGGAATCTGTCTCGATCTCAAATGGTTTTTGCAAGTTTGGTAATGTGAACACTGGTGCAGAGTAGAGGCAATGCTTCAAATATTTGAACACCTTCTGTTGATATTTAGACCAAAATAATTTTTCTTTCGCTACTCTCTTGGTGACTTGACTCAAGGGCCAAGTGATATGAGAGAATCCCAACACAAAACTGCGTTAGAAATTGGCAAGACCCAAAAAGTTGTGGAGCTCTGTTAGGGTGGTTGGGGCTGGCCAATCTTTAATGACTTGGATATTGGTTGGATCCATATGCACCACCAACTCATCAATAATGTATCCCAGATACTGAACCTGAGTCATGCCAAAAGTGCACTTTTCCAAATTGGCACACAATTTGTGTTGTCACAGTGTTTGGAGGACCTGTCGGATGTGGTGGAGGTGTTCTTCCCAAGTCTGGCTGAAGATCAGAATGCCATCCAAGTACACCACTACAAATGAGTTGGTGAATGGTCGCAAGATGTCCTCCATTAGTCTCATGAAGGTTGCAGGGACATTGGTCAACCTGAAAGGCATGACTAACCATTCGAAAAATCCCTCCTTGGATTTGAAGGCAGTCTTCCACACATCATAGGGTTTGATTGGTACCTGGTGATACCCAGACTTCAAGTCGATCTTGTTGAAATATTTTTCCCCCTTGAGTTGGTCCAGAAGGTCATCAATCCATGGGATCGGGTACCTATTCTGGACAGTGATATTGTTCAGTGCCCGATAGTCAATGCAGAGTCTCCAAGTCCCATCCTTCTTCTGCACCATCATGATCGGGCTCCCACAGGGCGATGAAATCAGCTGGATGTGACCTTTCTGCAACAACTCCTGAATTTGCCTCTTGATTTCGTCATTCTCCATAACATAGCACCGATAGATTGGTCCATTGGGTAGTGGCACACCTGGGGTTAGATCAATGGGGTGCTTGACCTGACAGTGTAGAGGCACCCTTGTGGGGGAGGTGAAGATGTCCTCATACTCCTCCACAACCTTATCCATTTGTTGATGTCGTGCAAAGGGGCCCTGTCTGGAGGTCGTGGCCATAGTATTCTTCTTTCCCTAAGGGAGGATCATCAAGAAAACAAATTTCTTGGTTTTGGCAATGAGCTTACTGCATTGTTTTGCAGTAACCAAAGAGATGAATGTAGGCGGTGTTATTTTTGGTATCCTATACAGCTTATTGCCCAAAATAATAATAACAGCACAAGGACTGGACTCATACACAGCATGTCACTTCCACAAGTATGGTTGGCCTAATAATACATCGGAAACATCAAGAGGAGAAATGTCACATAATACCTCATCCGTGAAGGGCTTGGTGTTGTAGGGAAGGTGACATTGTTGGCTGACGCAGAGGTCATGTCCTTGGTGTAGCCACTCGATGGTGTATGGTTGTGGGTGTGTTGTGGTTGGAAAGCCCAATCATTTCATGACCTCTACTAAGATGAGGTTCTTCTGGCTCCCGTTGTCGACAATGAATTGCAACGAGGAACCCTTTACCCACATTTGGGAATGGAAGAGGTGCTCTGCCTCCTCTGGATCTTCTATTTCCTTCTTTTGGATCTTCGTGGTGGCAACGGTAGCGTTGGGATCCACATCGATAATCTGATTCCCCCTGTCATTCCCCTTGTCAGGTTTTGATTCAGATTCAGAGCCTGCATCCAATTCAGAAGCCTTCAACTCGGCTACCAGTGACTGATTGGCCCAACACTCACTTGTGTTGTGAGTGGAGCTCTTATGGAACTCACACCACTTCCCCATGTCCTTTTTTGGCTTTGTGGTGTTGTTCTTTGCTTGCGGATTTGGCGGGTTGTCCTGGGCAGCCCCACCTTGGCTTGGTCCTTTCTTCGATGGTTTGGGGTACCTTTCCCTTACTTCTGATTCGCAAACCCAAAGTCTTGTTTCTTCTGTTTGAACTTCTGCTCAATCTTGGCAGCATACCAGTATGTCACACCAAGTGAGGAGATGTCGAGGAAATCCATTTCCTCCTAAATGTATCTATGAAGATAATTGCGGTACTTTAACACCAAATGTTTCTATGAAAATTTGATACCCAACTTTGCGCGTAAGGTATGAAACAGATTTGTCAACTCATTCACATCTTGGCCCCTTTGTTGCCGCAGCATAGTCCATTGTATGTATTTGTCCTCATAGCTCCCCACAGGATAATATTGTTCCTTGATGGTGTCTTGGAAATAATTCCAAGTGGGTGTGACTGAGAATAGAGAGGGTTCCCCCTCACTCTGTTTCTCCCAGTAGGTTTCCCACCAGTCCTTGACATGGGGGGCGGATTTAAGGAGTGCAAAAATAATCCTTTCTCAGTCAAAAAAGTCATGAACCGAGAAATATCCTTCTAATAGATTCAACCATCTATCAATGACATATACATCTATTGGCCCTCAAATATGGGAATGTCAAAGTTTACGTGTACCTTAAAAGGAGTGGCGCCTCCAGAGTGGCTATTGGATGTAGATGCGTTGCCAGTGGGAAGTCATTGAAGGATCTAGGAAAAGTTTTCCATCATCACGTTCCTTTGTTTCTCGAGGTCCTCCTCAAGCAATAATTTGATAGGATCTCCCGATCCCTCATCTTTATTTTCTTCCCCCATAGGCGGTCGACAGGGTTTGCGAGGCTGAGCTTGCAATGGTTTAACCAGGTCGAGCCCTAACTCCTTATACCCTGACCTCGTTGGGGACATGCAAAGAAGGATCGAGAAAGAGAAGATTGCTCTGGTACCACTGATCCGAATTTATGCAGGAACACAATGAAATACAGAAATACACATAAACCCAGAGATGCAGCGGAAGTAAAACTTCATTTCATTAACAACAAATGACTGAAATATGCTTGCAGACAGAATGGAAATAAAATAGCTCAGACGATGGTAGCTTATCTTTGATAAGATATGTGGTGGCTACAGGCCTCTGAAATCTATGTTACAATGAGGCTTGAAGTCCTATATACTATTGAGAAATAATGGAAAACCCTAAACATCCAAAAACCTAACCCTAGGAGATGAAATGCCAGAATATGAGCCCCGTTGGGGTAAATTGGTACATCAATTTCCTGGGGTCGTAACTTTGGCATACTATCTTCGTTTGACGCACATGATACATCCCTAGAAAGATATATCCGAGGACTACACTGTTGACAGCTAATATCAAATCTAGCACAATTTTATATTCATTCGAGCATTGATGCCAAAAAAAACGTCGTTTAGGGCCTCAAAACGGCTCCGGAAGTTCAGGACCCGAAAAACTGCTAAAAATAGTAAATTGTGCTACAATTAAGGAAACTGAAAAACTGAAAGAAACAATGGCGTGGGTCCAAGTGGAATAGGTGGGTGGCCACTAGTATCCACCTGGATCACTCATTCAATTCCTTGGGTCTCTAATCATTTTCCTCTTAGTATGCCAAACATGCCTTCACCCTTTCCATCCTCACACTTGCCTGCTTATATGAATCCTAGTTTTGGATCTGGGGGCACGATGGCTCCGCTGTCTACATATTCATTTTATAAGAGTCATGTCCCTCAACCAACTCTCATTGTGGGAGGTTGGATTCTCCCTTCTTATGGATCCAATCTTGGCTTCATCCTTCCAAGAGCCAATGCTCAAATCGGTGGTTATTCTATTTATTACACCCCATCTATGTATCCTTCGTCCGCTATGCTAGTTCCTACGAACACTCTTCCCATGGAAGGTCTCCATATGCCCTCTGGTATTTCATACGGAGGGAATTATTTTTATGGTATGGGCTACCCTCTTCATGGGACTCCTTCACATGGAGGCAACATATATCCTCACTTGAATAATCCTTATCATGCTTTTGTCTCTTCAAAGACATCTGCTTCAATGATGATGCTTGTACAAACCTCTATGGATCAATTAGGCAGAGGATACTACCTTTTTGGATAGGGACAGGGTGTAAACCAATATCCTTCCTAGCCTGCAATATCTCAAAACCAGTCTTTCCCGAGACCTTGCTCTCAAATGCCACAACTAATCGTCGCCACCATTCCAATCACTACCATTCATACTAGAATTCCATCACCAACCTCTGCATGCCATGGTGAAGACTCACAACCAGATGCTGCAAGTCATGTTGTGGGCACCACTCTAGTCGCCATGAGTCATACTGACATTGCATCTCCAGCCTCTTCCAGTCATGCCTAGAGCATGTAACTAGCAGTTGTGAATGATGTTGGGGGAATTCATGCAATTGAGAAGCCTAGACATGTAAGACGTAATCCCACGTTGCATTGTAGGATCTGCGAAGGAGTTCACCTTAATCATTTGTGCCCTGCTACTTTTGTGGTACCAGAATCATGGTCCTCACCTAGGGGCCCGTTGAGTTCTGATTCATTTTTGGTTTCCCAACACTTCATTTCTCTTTTGATCGACATGGCAGTCAAGCCGATGCAATCATCGCCTGACCCCAGTCCTATATTTGAGGGTGGTGCATCTCATGGCCTTGTTGTCTTGCATCCTATTCAACCAACATTTGAATAAGTGGTAATACCGATGCAATATTTGATCAATCCAACTCTTCTTTTGGAGGGTGGTGCATCCTTCAACCATTTCATTAGCATTTCTAATACTACACCTTCTTAACAAGAGATAGTTTTACTCTCCCCGAGTACTCTCCCTCCAAGTCTTGGGGAGGTTCCCTTTAACTGGGATGTTCTTGTGGGGTATCAAATTCCTCCTCCTATGCCTTTTCAGGTAAGAGATGTTCTCTGATATATCGTGGAGAAGGTAACCTTTGCTATCACTTTATCCTCGACTTGGAGAGATTTGGGTTTTCCCAAGCTTGTGTCAGTTATTCGTAAGTTGTTGACCTTTCACGGAAATCTTGTACAGGAGCCTTGGCCTCCCCCATGACATGCTACCTAGAACCCCCCCAGCGAGTCTGATTTAAGCTCTTTTTTGACTCGTCTAAAAGGCGAAAATATTGTCGAGTGAATTTGTCTCTTTCACACTCATTATTTGGATTTGAAAGGTTGTGAGTTTGATTTAAGCTCTTTTCTTACTTGTTTCAAAAAGTGAAAAGATTGTCAAGTGAACTTGTATCTTTCAAACTCGTAAATTGGATTTGAAATGACGTCTATTTGGTGTAATTTTATCCCTTTTTCAAACCAAGTAGACTAATATTGGGAAAAAATAAAAATTTTGGCGTCAATTTGTAATTGCATCTCATCCTCTTGCTTGCAGTATTGAGCCTATTTTCGGTTCTTACTTTTTCATTATAAGCCTTTCGCCTCAATATTTTGCATCATCATCCAAGCAGAGCCTTGTCTATATCCTTTGCAGCTTGACACCTTATACCCAGAAGGAAACATTCCTCTGAGTTTCCATCTCCCGCATGCACCTCCTTGCATTGAGGATAGGTATGTCCCACTGCTAGAACTAGTTTTTCTTACTTGTGACACTTGTTTCCTCCTCTGTATCATATCATTCATTTTACTATGAAAAAGCAAAAAAATATGGGTAGGAAGGGAATATTATTTTATATTGGCAGCAGTCGTGTCGCCTTTGAACAAAGCAAAAAAAAATTTAGTCCACTTGTCATCAATGTTTTTGTTTTAGCATGACCTTAGGAAGTTGAGCTCGTTACAGAGAGTTTACACCCCCAGAAGGTTACTCTTAGAGCCCCTATGGAGATTTTGATTGATGCCTCATGCATCTCAAAGTTTCATCATTGAGTCTATGCTTCCAAAGTCTTCCATATGTCTCATGCTCTTGTTCAAAGGATGTCTATCAACCTGTGTCGGCCATTCCTCAGAACTTTTGACTTTGCATGTCATCCATACCCTCAGTGTATCTTAGAATCACATGAATTTGTAGTCCTATTGAACACCCTGGTCCTAATTTCCTCATTGGTAAGTAACCTTGAACCCAGCAGTCGACATTTCATCATTGGTCATTGACTGGGTGGTTTCCCTTGTTTTTTACGATAATACATCTATTCACACATTGGGATTTGTGCAGTGTCTTGGATTCCATTAGGCTTATTGGTGGTTTCCTCGCCATTGTCAACAATTTTCCTCATTGGTTTCTACTCAGAGGGTCTTTTTCATGTACCGCTTGCGTCTGGCACACGCAAAAGATGCACAAGGTCATTGGTTCGTGAACATGTTCTTCATCTGATTTCCTCAAAATCATCAAGCCCATGCTTTGTAATTCATGTTGAATGATGAGAGATGCCTTAATGCTCTCCTTTCAGTGGGTCTCCTTCCATCAACTTCAGCTCATCTATTTTGGAGACGAGACCTAGAGTCATATGAGTACCTAGAGGCTTGCAGTCATTAGTGGAAGGTTCTCTCACCATCTACAGTTGGGAATACATCAATGTCTCATGATCGATGGATTCTTCAAGTGTTTGACCCCGAACCGTCTATTCACAATTGTAAGAATGTACTTAGTGCCTTGATACCTACTTTTATTATCGGTAGGTTGTCTCGTGTTTGTTAACGGTATACCTTAATGACTAGTAATCAAACGAAGTCTCATTGTGTTCGACCTCAACTCCTTTATTCACACGATGTAAACTTGCACCTTTGGCGGATTGTGTAGAAAACTTGAAGACATCATTTTATAGTCACATCTTTCCTGAGTTGTTACTACCTTTCATTAAACCAATACCTATGTGACTTCAATGATCATGGGAGATCATATTGTACTCCATTGTATACAGATATCTTTAGATTGATTTTGAGACTGGTTTTACTGGGCCTTGTCCATGACTATGACAACCTTTGGCATGTACCCACCATTGTATTGCCTATTCATGGCCATGGACAGTTGTTTGGTATAGTTTCACATGGATCTGCAGTGTAATGCAAATTGGCAGCCATGTGTGCAAATTCAATACAGATTGTAATGAGCAACTAGTTCTTCCAGTTGGGTCCCCATTACTCCACTTCTGGGTCTTATAATGTGTTTCGACTATCGTAGATACTCCTCTAACCTCGCACATTAGGGGGCATCTGTTATAGCAAGATTTGTCTCACCTTATGCAAACTTGCACAGAATGCCTTTTTCCATTTCCCTATGCAAAATTGAAGTCCCTTTTTGCAAACCCCAGAGCTAAAAGCATTATTTTTCCACATATACACACCCTACCTATTGTACATCATGTGTATACACAGGTTGCACCACTACAACCTGCATACATCAGGTTTTGTGCCCAAAATTAAAAAATGTTGTCGGGTTTCCATGTCATGTCACGAGATCCATGATCCTTGACCTTCCATATACTAGAAACGTTCTGACTCAACCCTTCAGTTCCACTTGAAGGCTACAAATGGGCCAAATCGGAGCTATGGAAAGAAGAGAAGAATTCAAATTTGAGAGAAAAGTTACTATGGATAAATTATTCACTTCATATTGAGTATGCATCCCTTTGTCCTTTTAAGTCTGAACACATTGTTCATCCCCCAAGCTCTTCCCTACTTAATTGAGAACCTCATTGTTTCTCTCATATGAGCTTGCCTTTGGTGGAGGATTGAAGTGGTGGAGGCCCAGCTGGAAGGGACTTATTTTCTCGGTTTTGAACTGTGCTGACACAGAAGTTTGTAATTCATTCACTTTTGTTGATTACATTTTAATAGAAATACTCTTTTCTCATCCAATTAATATCTTGCAAACATTTGAATTGTTATTCCATGGGTGTATTTTTTATGATTGTTGATGGATTATGCTATTGAATGTGCTAACATTATATATTATCACCTTATGCTTGTATTTCTTGGTTGTTGAGGACAAGTTGTAGGTGTATTTCTTTGAGTCGAGTGCTCAATGGTGGACTTCATCGAACGTCTAGACGAGGTAGGCCTTTTATCTTGTCTTGCTAGAATATTTGTTTATATAGCATACCTAAGATTAGAGTTGATTTATGCAGTCATTTTCGTTTATTGTGGTTTACCCCTAGCAATAGAGAGATTTTCCTTGTAACAGTTATCCCTGTGGAAATACATGGATCAATTCAACAAATCTGTGATATTTGCGTTAGTATGCTCGCTCCATGATGTCCACCCAAGAGGGCGATATTTCTCGATATGGAATTTGGGTTGATCTTTCTTCTGTCGCCCTAACAAAATTCTAGTCAATTATTGTGCTTTATCCAATTAGAGGATTGAGATATCGATGTGATTATTTGTCACATGTCCACATCACACTAAGCTCTGATGCATGAGAAAGGATTTAATCATGAATGTTGATGTATTTACGGATCGCCATTGCATGATGATAATTTGTGAGACAAGTATAGATTACGTGATTGGTAGTATACCTTGTCATCGTCAAGGGTCACTTCACAGTCCACCTATTGAGTTTCCATATTTATAGTCTTTGAGATTACAACGTGATACCATGGAAGGCGGGCTCGCCCAACCATTAGAGACTGTTGTTAAGAGGAGTTTGAAGTCCACCGTCGAATTATTCACATCGAAATCAAGCTCAGATCTGTCTAGTTACCACTCTAAGTTGGGTGACTAATGCTAGCCATTAGTTAATTAGTCAAAAATAAATTAAACTAACACATGTGGTTTTGCATATTTCAATTATAGTTGGTTTGACACCTCAAGGTTAGATTCAACGAGTTATGAGTAGAATCCAAACTAATCGTTCCTTTTTACACGGAGGATCCAACAAGAAAATGAATAATAATAGTCTCTTCAAAATTTATCCAATTAAATTATATTCATATTGGTCAATTTACGTATAAAAGTGAAGAATTCCTTTGAATAATAATAGTCTCATAGAAAGTTGATCATTTTTTATTAAAATTTTGTATTGGTTGATTTCGTATATAAGGAGAAGGATTCCCTATGAGGATTTCATTATTCCACATTACAATCGAATATTACAAGGAATGGTTGATGATTCTTGTTAAATATTGATTGTCTAATAGAATTTATCTTTGATTTGTTTTCTTACTTTCAATAGTATGGTAATCAAAATTGTTGTCTGGATTTTCCAGAGTGAAATTCATTTTTATCAACGTTTTGAATCCAGGTACAGGATTCGAAACATCAATAAAAATGAATTTCTCTATGGAAAATCCGGATAACAATTCTGAAAACTCACACCACAGGAACCTTAAAACAGTATGGTAATCATTAATATTAATTGGTTTCCTTAGTTGTGATAGGATAATTATTGATCATATCTTTTTAATATTTTTAAATTTACTTACACACATAAAGTGTTAAGATATATTCGATAATTATAATAATAATGGGTTATGACTTTTATTGATTAATTTTATTATTGATTCATATACTACTGGATGATTTTATTACACTTATTATTGATTTTTATTGATAAATTGATGCCCTTGATAAGGTTAAATTATAATTAAAATTCTTAAATGATGATTCTTAATTAGAAATGATGGTGGAATAGAGTTAGCATGTATAATATGAATTTTGGAACACAAGGTAAATCTTATGCCTAAAACTAATTATATTAAGGAGCAAGTGGTGTAACTTAAGAAGGATATGTGAGATAGAATGGTTGATTGTCTTGTTGGTGTTGCGTCAGATTCTAGGTAGTCTTGGGTGAATCGAACTTGTAGTTGCGTAAGTGAAGCATTATTGGTGGCACCTTGATTAAAAATGCTTACTAAACCTTGTCCTAATTGAATATAAATTCCTTGTAATGCTTACTAAGTTATCACATTAGCGGAGAATCGTTACTAGAAATATGCGCCGAACGGAAATTATAGATATTGTAATTTGGTCAATCTCATGCTTAAATTTTTACTACCTTAGTTGTATCTGCTTACTAATGTTGTTGTGTGTTTTGTGAGGGATGTTACAAGAAGTTCTAGTTTGATGTATATATATGGTTCATTTTCATTTTATTATGAAAGCTCATGTTCATATAAGTGGAAATGCATTTGTGTTAGTTGAGGAATCCTTGAGTCGATAACATAATTGTTCAATCTCTTAAGGTTTGTGTAAACTATATTTTTATTGAGTTTGACCTCTCATGGATGTAATAGAGGTTGAGTCTTGTTAACGATTTAGTTTTACATTTTTTACTAGTTTTGTTATGGGAGTAGATACCTCCATGTTCCTCATAACAGTCATGAGTCCTGAGACTTTAAATGGTCAAAATCAATCGGATGAATCCTAGACTTGTGATCCAAAAGGATCCTTAGGTCCAGAAAATGCTCAAAACTTAAAGTTCTTGGAATCAAATGAAACCAATTCCATTACACATGGATCGACGTGTTGATTCTAGCCATATATTTACTTCCTCAAACGGACACTGTATGCAAAATCTATCAAACTCCAATCGATTTCCTAAACAGGTAAAAAGTCAACAGGAAAAATGTCAACGCTGATGTCAGCATGATGTCATGTTGGTGTGGCATCGTGACACATGGAAGCTTACAATAAAGTGACATGGCAGAGGATGGGTATGTTGACTGGGTAGGTGTGGAAAACGTGGACCATTCATCATTTGACAAGTGTCACCATCATGGGCAAGTTAAATGGTGCCACATGGCCCAGACATGGGCTGCCATGTGGCACCCCATCAATTGTTGGCTATGGTAAAAGTTATTTGGCCTTCCCCGGAATCGACCGCGTGACCTCTGGCATTGGGGAAGCACTTTGGGAAAGTCAAGTACCAACCCCCCTACGGTGTAACTTGTTATGTAAAGGCTGAATTAAATAGTTAAGGTGGTTGTAATGTTTGGGTGGAGGCGGAAAGGGTTGGGGCCTAGCCCCAGCCCATGAACATATTGCAACCATACAACCATCGGCATACACCCAGCGATAAGAGTCGGGTGCGGGGGCCACAAAACAACACACAACCTACCACCATGGGACTCGGGGGTGGTGACCATCTTCCAGGCGCACCGTTTGGGCTCTAGTTACATGGATTTTCGTGAAAGGACCAGGTGTTAAAGGAGGAGGGGCCAGCGCACGGCCCTTGGGGGCTGGAGCTTGGCCACATGATCCCATGTGACTGTGTAAAAGGGGCATGTGCCTAGGCCAGAGGGGATTATTTTAATTTTTGTAACAAAGTGCCTAATTTGCTACAGTTTTGGCCCAGATTGGGCATTTTTGGAGATTTATTGGCCATTTGGAGGGGGATTTGACCCCAAAAAGAGGTCAGATCTTTGTGGGAATTTGGGCTTCTCTAAATGACCCTAAAAAATATATAAACCAGGATTTTTTAGCTTGAGAGGGTACTTTGTATGCATAGAATGTAAAGAGGAGTTTGAGTTAATGGCCCATTTCTCATGTTTTGAGGGGCATTGAGTCATGTTTTGAGAGGATATTGTTGAGGCATGTGTTCATCTGCACAAGGAGGTCTTGTACAGTAGATTAGAAGCATGTTTGTAACAACAAAGATCCATTGTAAAGAGAACTTGAGAATTTAAAGATCAATAAAGAGGTCCTCCACTTGGAAGCGGGCCCGGAGACGTAGACACATATTGGTGAACTCCGTTAACAAGTTATTTGTGTCTATTTCTCTTTCTTCTTGTTGTTATATTCTATTATTTGTAGCATGGTTTATAATGGATGAACTCTTTAATCATTCATGAGCATCAATTTAATGTCAAGTTTTTATTAATTCCTTTCATTTTTTTATCAAGTATTTTGGTATTAGAGCTTTTGGTTGTATTGGAAGGTTTAACAAGTGCAGGATTGAATGCTCACAAGATCCAAATCTCGGAGAGGAGAAGGATCATTGGCTAAATTCATTTCTGAGATAGAATGATTTTTGAGGAAGAAAAGAATGGCTTCACAAGGAGAAACTTCTCCACGAACTAGAAAGTTCGAAGAAGCATTTTTCTCCATGTCAAAAATGGTCAAAGTGTTATATGACAATTTCTTGGAGAGAAAGAAACCAATTCTAAGAGAACCTTTTATGAAGGGTAAAAGTGAAGGGAAAGGAGAATCTTCAAAGCCTCCTCCTTCACCACCTTCACCACCTTCTTCTCCTTCTTCTTCTCCTTCTTCTTCAAGTTCTACTTCAAATGTTAGTTCTCATTCTACTACAGATACTATACAAAAGCAAACACATAAGCATAAATCCTACATGCCTTTGTTAAAGCTTGATGTTAAGTTTGAGTTGTCTTTGTATGATGGGGAACTAAATGCATAAAAGTTAGATAATTGGATAAGACAAATTGAAGTGTATTGCGGGATACAGAAAATCATAGATGAGGAGACTATAATCCAGCTTGCTAGTCTCAAGATGGGAGGAACCTCCCTTGTGTGGTGGGAAAGCAAGAAAAAACAGGCTCTTAAAAAGTTCGGTAAGACTCTCTCTTCATGGCTTGATTTTACATCTGCATTACGAAAGAAATTTTTATCCTTTAGCTTATATGCAACAACCTATTATGTCATGGAAAAACCTTAGACAATTAAAAGGACAAATTGTTCAAAGTTATACACAGGAGTTTCGAAAATGAGCTTTGTTGTTGGGAATACCATCGGATACTCAAGAGACATTGCTTAAGTATATAGGTGGTTTGCATAGCTATTTACGACATACCATTCTTATGTTTAATCCAACTATTTTAGATGAGGTATGTGTGCAAGCGACTCATCTTGAATATAGAGGCAAGAATGTAAATGTTGATTTTGTAAAACCATTTAAACCTACTGAAGGAAAATTCAAAGGCAAGGGTAAAGAGAAGTTCAAAGGGAAGAAAACCAATACACTAAAGAAGGAAAAACCTACATGCACTCATTGTAAGAAACAAGGCCATAGTGAGGATCATTGTTGGATCCTTCACCCAAAATTGAAACCAGCAAAGCTCAAAAATAACGGGAAGCCAAAGACTACTGCAACAATTCAAATAGATTTGGGGTCTGATTCTAGAGATGAGACCAAGGTCATAGTCATGGGAATCAAAGGTAAAAATTATGAAGCTAGTACAAGTTCTTCAATTCATTCTTTAAAAGTTGATAATGAAGTTGATGAGATCAAACGAACATAACTTTTTCACATAAGAGTAATTTCCAAACATACAAAAATTGATACTCTGTTTGATAGTGGCTCACAAGTAAATTTGACATCAGAGACAATTGTTAAAAAGTTGGGATTAATCACTAAACCTCATAAGAAACCATATCATTTAAGATGGATTCATAATGATAATCAGTTACAAGTGAATAGACAATGTGTCCTAAAGTTTGCTATCAATTCACAATTTATAGATGAGGTTGAGTTGGATGTGTTTCCACTAGATATATGTGGTATTGTACTTGGGAGTCCACATCTGTATAATAGAAAGGAAATATTCTATCCTCAAGACAATAAGTATCAACTAACTAAATATGGAAAAGAATATGTTGTAAGGGCTCATCAAAAGAAATTCAATCTATCACTAATCAACTTGGGGCAAATGAAAATAATTGTAAATGTCAGTAAAAGATATTTACTAATGGTTGTAAAAGCTAAAGACACTGTTGGAATTGATACTTTCAAAGATTGTGATACAAAGTTGAAAGATGACTTAGTTAGAATTTTTGTTGAGTCCTGACTATGATGATATTTCAAGTCCCAAAAGGATTACCTCCAAAATGACAATTTGAACATGAGATACAGTTGCAGCAGGATGTTCTTCTTCCTAACATGTTATCATTTTTGGAAAATGCAGAGATAAAGAAATAGGTACAAGAGTTGATTGAACAAGGGGTCATCATACCAAGTGCTTCTCCATGTGGGACACCTATCATCCTGGTGCAAAAGAAATATGGCACATGGTGCATGTGTGTGGACTTCTGAGCCTTGAACAAGATCACGATAAAAAATCGTTACCCTTTGCCTCGCATTGATGATTTATTATATCAATTGAAACATGCGGTTTATCTTACTAATTTAGACTTAAGAAGCGGTTACCATCAAATCAGAGTTTATGAACATGATATATGGAAAACTGCTTTTAAAACAAAACAAGGATTATTTGAATGGTTAGTGATGCCATTTGGGATTACTAATGCACCTGCTACTTTTATGTGGGTTATGAACGATGTATCCAAGCCATTCATTGATGAGTTTGTAATAGTTTACTTAGACGATATTCGTATTTTCATTAGGACCAGGGAAGAGCATGTCCAGCATGTTAGGCAGATACTTTCAATGTTGCAGAGAGAGAAACTTTTTGTAAAGTTGTCAAAATGTGAATTTGGAAAAACATCTCTTATGTATTTGGGTTACATTGTAGGGGGTGGAGAACTCAAGATTGATCCCTCTAAATTTGAGGTCATTGTAAATTTTCCAAAGCCTACAAATGTAACTGAAGTAAGAAGCTTCATGGGAGCAACACAGTATTGGAGGAAGTTTATTGCAAACTTCTCTCTAATTGCAGCACCTCTGCATGATTTGACAAGTGTGAAAAGGGGATTCTAGTGGGGAGGAAGCCAGCAAAAGGCCTTTGATACTTTGAAAGTGAATATTAGTACAACTCATGTTCTGGCATTGCCAGGTCTCCAACAATCTTTTGAAATTGAAACCGATGCAAGTGACTATGCCATGGGGGCAGTGTTGATATAGCACAGAAAGCCCATATGCTATCATTCTGAGACCTTCACTACGACAGTAATTAACTATCCAACATATGATAAACAATTGTATGCTTTAGTACAAAGTGTTAAAAAGTGGAAACATTACTTAATGTGGTAGGTATGATGAGATCCTTCCAAAGGATTTCAAAGGCGGTGATCAACTGCCTAGATCGAGATGAGGGTAGAGCGTATGTGCCCAATGAAGGTTCATAGAACACACCAACTGGAAGTAGTAGTATACACAAAGAACTCGAGAAGGTTATGTTTCCCGAGTTCTGGGCTGCCACGGATGGCTTAGTCTTTGAGGCATGGCTAGAGAACATGGAAATGTGCTTCACACTTTGTGATTACACCTCTAACATGAAAGTATACATGGAGGTATTTTAGCTAAAGGGAAGTGCTCTTCTATGGTGGAAGATGCTCTTACCTCAACTAAACATGGTTGTCGAAGACATGTCATGGAAGTTGTTCGAGGAATGGTTCCAGGAGAGGTACTTGTCAATGGAATTCATTGAGCACCAGCTTAATGAGTTCAATGTATGACAACAGAGTAGTCATGTGGTGCCAGAGTATGAGGCCATGTTCATGGAGCTAGTTAGGTATACTCCACATCTGAACATGAATAAGTTAAAGGTCAACAAGTTTGTGTTTGATCTTAGTTTCAACATTTGTGCAAAGGTGAGAATATTGATGCCTCAGACACTGCACAATGTAGTTTAGAAGGCCCTCATAGCTAAGGAAGAGTGAACAATGGGGGTTAGGGTAGGACTCCTGAGACGAACAAAGTTTGCTCACACAAGAATTATCCAAAATACTTGGAATATAACAAAGCAATCCATGTAGGAATAATGTATGAAATATGAATAGATAAGATAAGATAAGATATTTACAATTGAGAATGAGGTCTCGTTTATATACCCACGCAGGAGTTCCCTTAATCAACAGTCATGTCCTTTAATACATGTCCTTTCATTATTAATAATTATTATTTATTAATTAATTATTATGTTATGGATATCTATTTATGTATATTTATGTTCATAACATTTCCTTCCCCTTAAAAA
The DNA here is from genome assembly GCA_009831015.1 of Picea engelmannii. Taxonomy (NCBI): domain Eukaryota; kingdom Viridiplantae; phylum Streptophyta; class Pinopsida; order Pinales; family Pinaceae; genus Picea; species Picea engelmannii. The sequence continues at coordinate 171,053 of ML826688.1, forward strand.
TGCTTTGTCCTCAAAGAATCGTTTATGGAACACTTATGTCTTTCTCTAGCTTGTAATTATTGTCTCATGCTTCTTCATTATTGAGTTAGTAATCATTGAGGACCTGAGATGATAGGATCTTCCAAGTGCTGAGCAGAACTGTCGCATTGTAAAGGAGTCTGCCCATCCTAATTCGATCTTCTGCATGGGGAGTTTATAGGGTTCTTGGAAAGAACTTGATGTATTTTGACTCACATGATAGCTTCTACTTTGAGCATCATTTGTAGTGGAAGTAATATTCTTCGACATACTGGTCATTTGTTTCTGTTGATACAAGGATTGGCTAAAGTATCGATTTTTGTGATTAGGATGTCGATAAGGCATCCTTGAAACTCGATCCTTACTTCGTATACTTGTAGATTTTTGCTGATTAAATTTTGGAATTGAGTCTTCTTGATATCTCTGGCTTGTTTGTACCTCGAAATTTGAAAACTTCTTTACATCAGCTGGATTTTCCTCCTTTTGAGTTCTAAGGTTGATTGCGTCTGTCATCGTTTCCTTATTGACAAATGATGTTTTGTGATCTAGATTTTCTTGTAAAGTCTTCTTATCATGCTTCAAATTTTTAATATGAGTTAATAAATCTTTATTATGAACCCTTAGGCGTGAATTTTCTTCTTCATCTTCTGATTTGCCGACTTTATTTTTCGATTCTAGATTATTTTTTCTTTCATCCTTTAAGATTTTAATTTGTTCTAGTAAATTCTGATTAAGGTTCCTTAGGCAGGAGATTTCTTCCTTTTCTTCGGTTAATTTCTCTTTAAGACCTTGATTTTCTTGTTCCAACTTTTGAAAACACTGCTTCTTCTCCTTAGACTTCATGATTTTTGCAAGTAGTTTATGATTATGATTTCTTAGGCGGGAAATCTCTTCGTCTTTTTCAATGATGATCTTGTCACATTCTTTCT
>ML826689.1:0-14238 GCA_009831015.1 Picea engelmannii
CGGTCCAAGTTTGTGCTACCCATGTTTTTCTATTCTATCCTTGGTGGCTTTGGATGTGTGTAGGAGCTTGTATTTAAAAGTATTAAATATGTAATTAGATGTCGCAATGATGATAAAGCATCATAATCACATTATTAGAAGTGTCGCATACCTTCCTGAGCTGGTGTTGGGTTGAATTATCCTCTCTTCCTACTTCTTAGTCAGACCTAGGTTCAGATCTGATCAGGGTTCCAACAAAACCCCTCTAAAATTATCGGCCCTCCTGGTAACCCAGAAGGAAACAAAACACACAGGGTGTAATGCGCAGTCTCACCCGAGATAGTCTTATGGGTGACTACAAAGCTCAAGTTCTTTCATCCCAGGGAAGGGTGGGGATATAGGATTCTAATCTAATTTCCCCATACATGCAACATATTTATCCATTCATATTTTTAAGATTCATTCATTTGTTAGTTTACGCATGAAATTTAATAGATCTATTCATTCATTCATTCATCCATTCATCATCTAACTACCGACAAAAGGTAAATAAAAAATGAACAACATGCATAACACAAATTTTACCATGGTTCACCCTCTCCTGGGCTACATCCACAAAGCTCTTGCTTCTTAGGCTATTTTATTAATTCTGTTGCAAAATATGGCACTACGCGCACTACATCTCCTATCATACAATCATAAAACAAATTCCACAACCTCTGTGAGGCAGACTATATCACACTAGGCTCCTTAGCCTATGCTCTAACCCTCAAAACAATAACCTACTCGACTCTCTACGACTCAGCAACTTACAAAACATAATAGATTCTGACACTTTGAACCACAACTAACAATCAAAAACCCTCTGACCCTCGACCTAGACCTCCTAGGTTCTTATTTATACTATTTTGCAGTCTTATCAGTCGTTACATTCCAAAACCCTAACCCTACATGGTTAGGTCTTACTTCCTTCACATCTTGCATGCTTTCCTCCTTTGCATACGACTTTTCCTTACACGTGTTGCTTTTCCTTCCAGTTGTATTTTTCCAAATTAATCTTTACTTTCCAAAAATGGAATTTTCCTCAAAATCGTCTTTCACCCAAAAGGCCCCCAACACTGACACGTGGCTTGTCCCGAGCCACCTAGGCAATGTGCGCTCCCTCGACAACCTCTTCTAGGTTGTTTAACTTGTCTAAAAGTTCCCTTCCTCTTGCCTGGACCTACACGACCTTTTCTGCAATTGTGTTGTGATCTCCTCCTGAATCATTATTGCACACTTTGTCTATGCTTGCGCCATGTCCCTCTCCTCCTCCTCCAACTGTGTGATCATATACACTACTAACTATTGAAGGGGTTCCATCTGCACCTATCTTTCCTGTTTCTACGTCTACGCTACTTTTAACTCTGTCTGCAGCTTCTTCATATCTTGTGTTCCTTTCAGATGCTCTGTGATACTCATTGTCTTCTACCTTTGCTTGAGGTCTTTGATAGTTGCGCTTACTCTTTCTTCTTACTGGTCCCATTGCTGGACCTGCTCGTCTTCCTCTAATGTTGTACAAATTTGTGCTTCTCTGTCAAACAATCTTGTTGTTGTGCTAACTTTCTTTTCCATCTCATCCATTTGACTTACAACTTCCTATTTCCTTTGCTCCTTCACCTACAGGGGAGTCGTGGGTTTTATATTTTCTTTTAATTCCTTGATCTCCTGCCGATACTGATCAATTTTCTGTGCAATGAGGTTGATATTCTCCTATGCACTTTTCTCTACTGCTTTCACATTGTTCGGGATTTGGTTGTATGCCACTGTCAATCCCTAATCTAGCATGTATGTGTGTTCTTTATCCTCTTCCTTTTCCATAGTCAACTGGTTGAATTTGATCTGAATCATCTCTACAACCTCTCTACCCACCTCTAGAGTTTTGGCATCCGCACGGGCCCTCGACTGCACTTCTTTCATGACACTAGCCTGTAGCACGTATAAGGCCTTTCTGGGCATCTATGCCATCACCATATCCACTTGTTCCATCTCTTCTATGGGTTTTTGTGATGTCTCCTGATCAAACCTGATCATTTGATGCGTTATCATGAATGTATCCCTATATTTGATGACAAATTGCATGGTATCTTCACCTTCTTTATGTGCAGGTGGCCTCTGTGTTGTCTCATGTGGTCATACAATGGCCCGTGATTCTTCCTGGCTCCATAGATACTGGATTTTTTCGTGAACCTCTAGGATCTTGAACACAATTTATTCCCTCTGTTCCTCTATAGTTCTGACCACTTATTCACTCCTATCTTAGACCTTGTCTGTGACGAGCTCTGCATCATCCCATGTGAGGGTGATGTATGGGTCCTCTCTCTCATACTTCTGCTTCTTACATGCATCTTTTCCTTGCGTGGGCTTCCCTGCTATCTGTGAGGGTTGTGCCTCACTTGTTGTACCTTGAACTCTTTCTTATGCAACATGTGAAATATCCTTCTTCTTTCTCTATGGTCGGCTTCCTGTCCTTGTGGCAGTGGGTTCTCTTCTCGGTTTTTTCGGTACTACACTACTCCCACTTGGTAGGGTTCGTGTTGTGTCTATCCTGGTGTTATTAGCCAAACTACCTATTTAGGTTGACGAGCCTTCTTCAATCATCTCTTTGGGCTTGCAGGACTACATCGTGCCTATCCTTGTGGCTAGTTTTGTTGCTGGTGACTGCCACTGCATAGACCAGTCTTTGATAATCCAGTCCACTTCTTCCCTTGTGACACAATATTGCATATTTAACCATGCCTTTTTGGGATCCCCTGTGGCTTGGATCCATATGTGATATCGAGATTCCTTGAATTTATCTATCCCCTTTGTCTCCTGTGCAAACTCCATAGTATGCACCATATGTTTTCTCTATGCTACTGGATTTATTCTAACATCATGGAAAACATAGTGTTTTTTTCCTGTTGTGTCTTGTTATCTTTTTATTTCCAGAGAGACTAGTACCTGGCCACATAGCATTTTCCCACCCTGTCCAAAAATGTCGAGAACTTGGGTTCCTTCCACCCTGCCAAGGCTATCAATATAATTAACCACGACTAATGGAACTCGGTTCCATTGTCCTACGTGTCACGACAATCAAGTAGGAATTGGTTCAGCAGGTATGGCACCCAACTGAACATCATCCCCTTCATGCACTTCACTTCCACTGCGATCACTCATGTTGGCGCTTCCTCTCTATGACATTTTCTTAGCATCTTGCATGCAATTATTTTACTTAAGAATCTTGTTGTGTTGTCATTGATATCTTTGATGATGATGACACTGTTTCTCCTAGTCGTGAATAAATGTTCCTTCACATGTTCTTCCAGTTATTTCTCACATGATTTTTTATCCAGGTACTCTTCTGGCTGCGCATCGAATATGGGAAATCTTGTTATCTTGGAAATTAATTCCACATCGATCTTCATTGGTTTGGCCATCCAAAGGATGCCTCCATGGACCCAGGATACTAGCTATTTGAAGCACATACCAACATTATTACCACACCCAAAATGCATTATGTCTAAGAGATTCATAATCCTTGAGTTATACAACCCTGTAATCCACTGTGCGGGCTCTAGCACTAGTCTTACTAGGGGTCCAATATCCCCCGTGTTGATCAAATAGTTTTCCTCGGAAAATTCTGGAAATTTGGTTGTGTTGCGCACATCATGATATGCATATCTCAACTTTGGTACCTTCCTTAGCATGTCATCAACAATGGGGACTGCATGTGGAAGAAATAGGAGTGTAATTTCCATACTGTGAGGGGTCTTTCTTTTCTACCCCATAGCAAATGTGTCTGCCTCTATTTCTTATGAACCCTTTTCTTCCCCTACTGACTCTGGTCGGTCAATTATGCTTTCCTCCTCTTATAGATTAGGTCGAGTTCATCTTTTATTTTTTTTGTGCATTTACGCCAACTTCAATTTTTACTGCGCGCGGTCCTCCAATATTTGTCACAGTAATTCCCGTGCATGAATTTTTCCAATGTTTTTGTATTTTTGTTACTTTCTACTTTTGTCTTTCTTTTTATTTCTTTTTCTCCTTTTTATTTCCTTTTGTCATTTTATGTCCTATCTTCTACTATCAGACACTATGTACATGCTTTCTTACTGCGTTGTAACTGTTAATTATTAGGGGGTCGACTGTCCCTATACATTTTCAATCGAATCCCATTGATCATGCCTTTCAGTTATGTTCCTACTAGATCCTTTAGCTCTACATATCCCCCATCTGTGAGAATATTTACTCCATATGGCCCAAGCCAATGTATTCTAAATTTCCCAGGATGTTGGAAAAATTTGTTGTTATATAGAAAGAGTAAGTCTCCTTCCTTGAAACTTTTCCTCTTTATATATTTGTCATGCCATGATTTATCTCTGGATTTCTGTACTTCTTGGTGAAATCCTTCCAAAATCCTATCCTCTTCCATTTTCGTGAGTTGATTCAACCTTTCCTTTACTGTGCCTATTTATGTCATATTGGTAATTGTTGCTACGCGCAGACTAGGTACCAGAAATTTTGATGACACCACTGCTTCCTACCCATACACAAATATTAATGGTGTATGTCATGTCAGTTTCTTACATGTGGTCCTATATGCCCATAATATTGCTAGTATTTTTAAGTCCCAATCATCCCTATTGACATTGTAGATCTTTGTCAGAGAATTCTCCAAGATCTTATTGGAAGCTTCTACTGTTCCATTTTCCTGAGGATTGTATGATATACTCTTCTGGTGGTAGACTTCAAACTCCTTATTCATAGCCCTCATAGTATTGTTGATAAAGTGAGTACCTTGGTCACTCATCAAAATTATGGGACATCCAAATATGATAATCACTTTCTCAAACAATAAGTGTGTTGTTTTCTATGCACTACAGTCTTTGTCTGGTACTGCTTCTTCTCATCTTGTTAAATATTATGTCACAGTGATGATATAGATCACTCCTGATATTTTTGTTAGTGGATGGATTGGCCCAATAAATTCAATTTCCCATATTTCAAATAATTGCAAAGTTAATTGTGGTCTTTGGGGAATCTCATCCCTTCATTTGGGCTTTCCAACCCTCTTATAGACATCACATGTCTGAAAATTTTCCTTGGCATATATATGGAATGTTGTCCACCATAGTCCTGCGTGTAATACCTTCTATGTGGTATATTTTATTGCATAATTTCCTCCATCTATTCCCTCATGATATTATGCTAAAATTTTGGGCCTTTCATGCTCTAATACACACCTTCTCAAAATGCTATCTTCGCACATTTTATATAAGTGTTCTACAATAAATTGATAGTTTACAACTCTGACTACCAGATTTTTCTTCTGCGCAGTGCTAAATTCCCGTGGTGAAATCCTTGTGCTTAAGTATTTAATAATATCAACAAAATATTCATCAGTTATTTGTACTGAAAACAACTGCACATCAGGGAATTTGTCTTCCAAGTTGGTAGGTTCCTCTCCATTAGTGACCCTTGGCATATGATCAAGTCCTACATTCATCTTCCTCGGTTTGACTATTACTTCAAAATAAAATTATTTAAATAACAACATCCATCTACAGATCCTTGCCCCCCAACATTGCCTCGTTGACTAGGTATTTGAGGGAAGAATGATCTGTGAACATCTTAAAGTGTTTCCCTAGTAAAAAGTGTCTGAACATATGAAGTGCATATACCATAGCTAAGCATTATGTTTATGTGGTGTGTTGTAGTTCTGCTCTGATTCCGACAATTTCCTTCTTGAAAATGTTATAGGATGGTATAAATCCTCTACTCCTAGTTGCACCAGAATTGCTCCAAGTGATATGGCTAATGCATGTACATGCACATGAAAAGTATTTTCCCAATATGGGAATACTAGGATAGGCATTGTGACCATCTTTTCTTTTAAAGTGTCCAACCCTTGTTGACAGTCCTCATTCCAATGAAATATGAAATCCTTCTTTAGTAGTTTTTTCATTAGCGCAGTGATCTACGCACACCCTTTAATAAAAAAATTGTAATAGCATGTATGTCCCAGTGTTTCTCTCAAATGGTGCACTGATTTTGGTGGTGGTAAATTGACAATCACTGCAATCTTAGCAGGATCCACTAATAAACCATGTTTACACACTATATGGCCCAACAATATGCCAAAAGGTGTCCCAAAAATGCATTTATTTATATTCAATGATATCTGACAGTGCCTTCGTCTTTCTAACATTAGCCTTAAGTCTTCCACATGATCCTTTAATAGACTATATACTTTCCATTCATCCAGATATACTTCTAAAAAATTGTGTATGAATTCCTTAAAGGTAACGATGAATACTCTTGAAAATATGGTTGGTCCATTATTCAGTCCAAATGGCATGACCGTGTACTAGTAGGATACCCATTCTATAGAAAAAGTAGTCGTGTACCTATCTTTTGGAGCTATCTTGATCTTATGGTATCCTGAGAGTCCATCTGTAAATGAATATGCTTCTTTCCCTCCCACATTTTCTAATACTTCATCTGTGAAAGGAGTAGGTAAAGGGTCATGTAGGAAAACATCATTCATTTTTCTCAAACCTACACAAATTTTTATCCCCCCTTGTTTCTTCTCCTGCACTACCATAGGACTTATCCATTAAAACTCCTCTTCTCATTCTATGATACCATCTTCCAACATTCTGTCAATTTTAGCCTTCACTTTCTTCTTATATATTGGATTTAGTCTATAAGGTATATGTCTGGCAGGTCTTGCCTCAGGTTTGAGAGGTTGCTTCATCTCTCCTAGTTCTCATGCTATGCCTTTCATCTATGTAAAGGCTGTTGGGAACAAGTCATTGTATTCGCGCGGTAACTCTATAATTCTTTCTACTATTTGTTCATCCAAATAGTCCCCAATATTGGCCATTTTAGGATTATCAGTTGTCCCAATGTTGACTTTCTTCACCTTGATAGGTGCAGAAAACACTTTTGACTCCAAATATGGACCTTCCACCTCTATTTCTAATTCAATTTATATAATATGAATGTTGCAAGGGTCATCCTCATCTGGTGCCCCTTCTTCGACATGATAGCATGACAATAGTTCTTCGACTGTCTATATGTTTTGTTGTCGATACTCTATCATGAGTTCAACCTCTAGTTCATCGATAAATATCACTCCTCTTATCTGCTTCAATGTTGAATCCATGTTGGGGCTCTCATGTTCAAATGATAAAGTGACTACAAATTTATGCTGTAATGATGGCCATTCTGTAGTACCCTTGTGCATCTCTTGGTCTACATACCCATTTTCTAGAATTCCTTCCAATGCATGGATGAAGTGATGAGGCCATTATTTTGGTGGTGTCATCCTCCATAGTGTTTTTCATTTCTCCAAATGTTTTTCTCGTGTTCCTTTCCCATCATACCTCTACATTTTACTATTGCATTGTTCTGCGCCGAATCTAATGCACAGTAACCTTTTGCATTGGTACCAATCCTGAATTGTTTCTTTATATGCACCCTACCATCTTGTAGGTGTATCCTTGAGTGAAATATATAGGTATGAGATCCTCTTATTCTCCAGTACTTCATCGTCATATTTTGCTAGGAATTCCTCTATGTCATTTACTTCATGAAAACAGGGAGGTTCCCGTATCTCTGTACCAACACATCTTACTATATCCTTGTGCACCTTCTTGTGGAGACTTCATTTAATCTCTACTGCCAATTCTATAGACCTGTATCTGAGTCAGAAGCACATGATGTGATTCTTCTCCAACTGAGTACCGCATTTGTAGTTGGATTAACATAATATTCTTCGCGTGCGGTGGTTTTGTACAAATGGTTTATCTCCTCGAGATCTAAGCAAGTGGGATCTACAAACCTTTCTCCTTTTGATGGATCTAATGGAACAATGAATCTATATTCTCCTTATTTGAATGTCATCTTCCTTGTATTGAAATCAATTATGTCATGGTTATCAAATGCCCAACCCAATCCAAGCAATGTTGGATATGGTATTGTTCCATCTACTATCTCTATTACTTCAAATTATGCCTTAATGCACACTCCATCCAAATCTACTATGACATCTTTTAGACCTCCAATCGGTAGAACTCTGTGTTGATTTACTAATTTCAACTGAACAGGTGATTAGCCTAGTGTGTGCTCTCCCATACACTGCCATGTCTTCTTAGGTAAAACATTTACTTTAGAACCTAAGTCTACTATAATATCCCCCATATTGAAATCTCCAATATTGGCATTCAGTATGAATTCTCTTCTTGTCCTCCTTCTTGTATGGAGGTGATTGATTGTTTTCTTCTCTAATGTCCCCTCTACCTCTATGTTACATCTTTCCAGTAGATTTTGTAATATTTTTACAGATGATGGATCCTTGAATAACTGAACACAAGCTTGCAAAAAAGTCCTTATGTTACTTACTTGATCTATAGGTTGTACTTCAATGGTGTGTTCCATTGATGAAGGAATATCATAAATAGGAGAGTTTTGATTCTTCTAGGCAACTTATGTAGACACAATATTCTTCTTGAGAAACTCATGTCCGGCCTCCTTGAATGTTTCCTTTTCTTTCTACACATCAAACTTCTTTGGTGGTTTTGTATTATTCTTCACCCATTGGTTTTGTGATAGATCTTGTCTTACTACGACAAATCTTGTCTTATCTCCTCATCACATGACTATGTTGATGCTTCTGCCATCCTCCCTATATTCTAAATAAATCCACTGAACATTCTGTTTTTTTCTGATTCCTCTTATCTTGGATCTTCCCCAATAATGTTGGACAATCGTATGTGTCATGGTCTACTACATGATAGTACATACATGTCACAGGTGGAAGTGGACATTCCCTTGCATAGTGTCCTAGATGTTGGTAGTTGTGGCACACTTATGGACCTCTGCCTCATCCAAATCCTCCTCTACCTCATCCTCCACGTATATATCTAGCTCGATCTCCCCCCAGTGCATTTTACTAGGGTACCTGATTATACTGCACGGGGTTATACTATGGTTTCACGTTGTTGTATGGTGGTTGCACAATGTTATACTATTGTTGCGTAGTGTTGTATGGAGGTGGTACCTAGTTGAACTGAGGTGTAACTTTCCCTTTCATCATTTCTTTATGCACCCTATAGGTATCTCAAGTTATTTCCCTCATCGGCTCCATTGTCCTACAATCTTTATCATCCTTCCCCACTCACTTCCATAAATTGAAATATGAACTCTTGGGTAATGTCTGGTACTTATGCATCATTGGACAATGATATGGATCATGCCCACATGTCTTACATATCTTGCACCATGGACCTCATGTTGGCAAAGGGTTTGGTACTCATGTTTCCATGTACTGCGCGAAATTTGGGCATTCATTCGTGTGGTGTTATTTTGTCCTACATGTGGTACACCAAACAAATTCTCTTTTCTCTTTTCCCTTATTCTGATTAAGATGGAATTTTAGATTCTTCATATAATCCTTCAATTCCTCTATTTTTTTATTTGTCTTTTGATACTGGTTCTCTTCCAGTTGTAAGGCTATCTGCAGAGCCTCTGCCTAAGTTTGAAACTTTTGTTCTCTCAATGGGTATTTCAAATGTGGCAACAATGAATTCACAAAGAGATGTCTATGATTCATGTCATTCATGACATACTTCAATTTACCCTTCAACCATTTAAACCTCTGATCAATTTCCCAAACAGACTCACCTAGTTTCTATCTAATTTGAATCATCTCATTCATGTATTGATCTTCTAAGATAGGTTTATGGAATTCATTAATCAGTAGCTTCTTGATATCCACAATATCCGTTGTTGTTCCCGGTGGACTTTTTACAGATAGGTTCATATACCAATCCAGTGCGTTGTCTCTTAGTGTGATAGCTAATTGTGCAAGTTTTGTATCCTCATCTATGATATGCTTGTATTCCCAAATCTTCTCGCATATAAATAAATGTTTTTCAGGGTCCTCATATGCCTTCTCTGAAATTATGGTAACCTAATGATGGGAACATGTTCTTACATATTGAACTGTGATGAACTACTACCTCTATGTAGTGTAGATATTTGAATACTACTTCCTGAATTGGCTCCTCCGGTTCATCTTTGTCATGCCATTTTTCCCTAGAGAAACACATTGATAGAGTAAGAATTTTTCACATAGAATCTATTTCGTGGATCGGACGAATCGATAAACTCTCCCAAAAACCGTTGGCGCACATGTAAATGAGGTGCTCTACCTTGTTGAGCTATAGCCCTTCCCAGTCTTGGTGATACACTACTATACTAACCTGATGGATCACTTTCTGTCAAGGTAGATATTTCATGATCCGATACTATGATCCAATACGTTCCAATAAGTTCAATCTATGCCAGGGATACATTGTCTATACATTGAATTCCATATAGAATTATTTATAAGTCCAACTCTACCTATGAGAATAAATGACCCACTTAAATCAGTGGTTAGAGTATTGCTTTCATATGGCGAGAGTCATTGGTTTAAATCCAATAGTAGGTAAACTTATTAGATACCATTGAAGAGTCAATGGCATCTAATAAGTTTGACTCCACTTGTTTGGATCAAGGTGGAACATTGAATCCATTTTCGGATAATTATAGGAAATGTTTAATTAGAGACGGGGGGGGGCTAGCACTGATAGCCTCTAATCGTGTTCTAGCTCTTTTCGAAGCTACATCAGCCTCAATTGCTTGTCTTTTGCCTTCGGCTCGAGCTAAGTCAGCTTTAGCTACTTTAAAGGTTTCCTGGGCTTCTTTGAGATCGATGTCAACATCTCTCTCTGCATTATTTACCAACACGGTGATTATATCATTGTCTATCTTGGTGAAACCACCCATCAAATCCATAGTCGACCACTGCCCATTGAGACCTATTTTCATAACTCCTATATCTACAGCTGCCACAAGTGAAGCATGATTGGGTAATACGCCAATTTGACCACTATTAGTAGATAAGATTATTTCTTGAACTTCTAAATCCCAAATGACTTGACTAGGAGACAGTACACGAAGATTTAAGGTCATTTTCATAATTAACTTTCCGTTTTGGAGTCCATAGCCTTCGCGGTAGCTTCATCAATGTTACCCACTAAATAAAAAGACTGTTCGGTAATACCATCTTGTAATGTCCCCAAGGCCGAGCCCATTGTAAATCTTGGTTATGAAATAAATTGTAAATATGTTTTATAGGCTAGTGATCCAAGTTTATATAAGTTGGTAGGCTTATGTGATTGTTAGGCCAGAGAGCCTAAGCGTTGAAGGCCAAGAGCCTGATTTTGTACATGTATCAATGCAGAACATTAATAAAATATAAACACCACCGCGTGCAGACCGACCATGATGAATGAGTGATGGGGGACTAAGCTTCCACAGAGCGGGCAAGGGATTAGAGGTTGGAAGGTGGGAAAAGGGGGCTAAGTGTTGAGCCTAGGGACTTAATTCCTTGGAGAATAATACTTTAATATTATTCCGAAAGACATGTGAATATTATGTTTTTACCCTAAGTTCTTTTGGAATGACATGTGACTTCCAAATGGTGGAAGGAATGCACGTTGATGGAAGCATGTAGCTTCACGGGCGATAAGTGTCAACCCAAGCACATGCAGATAAAACTGTTGAGTTGAGCCGTGATGGGGGTTCCTCCTCCACTCTACCCGACCATCCGAACGTGAAAGTTCTGACCTCTACAATAATACCCTGGTGCATCTTTTGAACTATACGCCTCGTCCGACCCGGGAAGAGACCTCGTGCCATTTTGAAACCGTGGGAAAATTCTGTGTTGATTTTGGGGAATGGTCTGTGTTGATTTCAGGAAAGTCGAGACATCCTCTGCCTGAACAGATCGAGCCTATATGTGGATTATCTATCCCAAAGCCATAACTGCAAGACCATTCTATCATTGTTGAGCCTGTTGGAAAGCCCGTGTCTATTTTCCCCGTTGGCTGTTGTGGCCACGAAGTGCTGGACTGTGTATGGCTTGTTGGCCGGTTTCTACAACACTCTCTCTAGGTGAGAGAGGTGGTTGAATTGGAAGAACAAGTTGCATGGCCTGTGAGCGACTCTCTCCAGGTGAGAGAGTGCATAGAGAAGGGAGAGAACTCCTAGAAGGAACCCTGTATCTCCCACAAAGCTCTGAGACTTCCGGTCTGGTCTGTTGCTGAAACCCAAGGCAAGGGAGGTTAGTAGCTGAAGGATTGTCTAGATGACAGAGAAGGTGTATACTCCTGGGGTGGAACATGCATGTGGGGAAGGAGAGTCTGTGGGTAGTGAGTATGAGTGGTTCCTGGGAGAGAATTCCTTCCTTGTGACTGTGTGTTTTCCCTGTAACCTTAGCCTAGCCTAGGATTCCTTGTCTTCGGGTGGAGCTTAGTCCCAGCTTAGGGGTGACTCACTCATGAGCTTTATGAGGAGCGTGTTCTAAGGCTAGGAGGTTCGTGGAAGGCCTGCACATGGTTGGTGGAATTACCATAGTTTCAAAGATAAGTACCAGATGATGTTCTAATTACGTTTATGCATGTCTGTGTATTTAAATTTATCATGTATTATGTTGTGCATTTGGATTAATGTTATTGTCATGGGTTATTTATGTTAGTAATAATTCTTATGCTTACTCTGAGCTTAAATGTATTTCTTGCTTAAATGCATGTGGATTATATAATGCCTGTATGGGTTATGTAAAAAGTGGTGTTACAATTTGGTATCAGAGCGATTAAGCCTTGGTAACAGAAAAAGTGCCATTACAATTTGGTATCATTTGGGGTTTCGGGCATCAGGAGTTCGTTCATCCCACATCTCAAAATTCCGTTTGCCGAAATCCCGAATTACAGTTTACTCTTCCACTTGATCCGACGGTCAAGTCCTCTCCTACGATCTATGGTGTAGATCTGAGGAAGGAGTCTAACCGTTGAATTTTGCTTGGAATGGATGTGGGAGCATGAATGTGTACCACGTGCCAGTGAGTTGAGAAGACAGGCGAGAATGGTGGGACCCGATGACATCACCGAGGGAGACGTGGATCCTCCAGAATGTGCCACGCACCACTACGGTTAAGGGCGACAGCTGTGCTGTGGGCCCGAAGAATAAAGTAAATCGGAATTTCAAATTTTGGGGATTGTAGTGACAAGGAGTTGGAAGTCACTGCATAGTGAACTCCTGGGTACCAAAAACCTGAAGTCCCAAAGCCATCGGAGACTGAAGAGCCGTAACATGGTTTAAGGGCGATAGCTGTGTTGTGGGCCTAGAGAGCAAGGAAATTGAAATTTCGGATTTCAGGGATTGTAGCGACAAGAAGTTAGGAGTCACTGCATAGTGAAATCCTAGGTACCGAAAACCCGAAGTCCCAAAATTTGCAGAGCCGAACAGAGCTCAGAAAACTTTGTGAAGTCAAAATTTTTTTCTTGTTCACGTTGGCTTATGAATGTTGTAAGTTTTCTTGAAGGTTTAAGGGCTTGACAAACTTCGGATTGATTGCACATTGTATGTGCAGAGTTCAATGAGTGTCAGGACAGCCAAGAATAGACGTCGAGTAAGGAAATGGAAGAGGTGTGGAGTGCCTCCATTTCAGAGGACGAAAGAGAAGGAAAGGATGTCAACTTGGGAGTCGAAGGAACAAACTCTAATGGGCACGAAAAAGAGATAGATAAAGAAGGGCGTATGATGAAACTCATTGAAAAATTGCAAAAATATGCCCAGGCTCGCCGAGCTGATAGCTGAAAGCTCATGAAAATCATGGATCGACAGGGTGAATTCAACTTTAAAATGTTGAAGAGCTTGGAAAGAATAGAAAAGAAATTGGAAAAAGAGAGTGACACAAGTAGATCAAGAAGTGTCAGAACCCCTGAGAGGAGAAGAAGATCAAGGAGTGGTAGCAGAAATTACCATCTCTCCCCAAAGCATTCTGGCAAGGAAAAACACAGTAGTTCAAGCCCGTCCCCTACCAGAAAACACCAAAAATATGGAAAGGATGAATTGAAAGGGGAGATGAACAAGATCAAGCCTTCAACGTTTGATGGAGAACATAAGAAGGAGGAAGATGCCGAGACATGGTTGCTTGAAATGAAGAAATATTTCCAACTGCAGAATTATTCCACACATGCAGAAGGAAGAATTGCGATGTACCAGCTAAAAGGAAAAGCATCCATGTGGTGGGATCAGTTTGTGCAAGTGTAGCACATCAGAGAGAAAGATATCACTTGGAAGGAGTTTAAGAGGTATTTCGAGAAGAAATACCTGACCAAAAGA
>ML826689.1:14460-62956 GCA_009831015.1 Picea engelmannii
TTGCGATGTACCAGCTAAAAGGAAAAGCATCCATGTGGTGGGATCAGTTTGTGCAAGTGTAGCACATCAGAGAGAAAGATATCACTTGGAAGGAGTTTAAGAGGTATTTCGAGAAGAAATACCTGACCAAAAGATATTATGACAGAAAGATGAAGGAGTTCTTTGAACTCAAGCTAGGCAGCATGACCATTCATGAGTACGAACGAAGTTTCTTGGAACTGCTGAAGTATGTTCCATTCATCGAAGATGAGACTGTCAAGATTCAGAGGTATTTGAGTGGAATGCCACCTTCCATCAGTGATAAGATTCAGTATGATGATCCTAAGACTATGGAAGAAATAATAAGAAGGGTGAAATGCTTGTATGAACAACAAAGAGAAAAGCCTACCTTTCGGAAGGCTTGGGATGACCAGAAGAGGTTCAAGAAGGAACAGAGGCAGAAGGGAAGCAAGCCTCCCTTTTTCAGAAATAGTCCTCAGGGACAGTCATCTTTTAGAGAGCCCAGGAAGGCTGAAGTGATTGAGCAAATGCCCAGACCATCACCTATGGAGTGTTGGGGTTGTAAAGGGAACCATAGGTACAGAGACTGCCCCCACAGAAAAGATAAAGCGAGAATTGTCCATACTGTTCAGCAAGCTGAAACAGTGGAGGATATGGGCAGCATAATGCCAAGGATCTACGCAGCCCTGTACAACAAGCAAGAATAATTTCAATCACACATGATTGAAGTGGAAGGTATGATTAACAACCGAACACTCATTATTTTAATTGATTCAGGGGCTAGCCATAGTTATGTAGATCCTAGGGTGGTGGAAAGTTTGCGTTTAACAAGAAGCAAACATGAAAAGTCTTGGCTAGTGTAGTTAGCCACAGGAACCAAAAGGAAGGTCACTGAAATGGTTAAGTCATGTTCAGTAGACATGAAAGGATTGAGCACTAAGGCTGAATTGAATATTCTTCCTTTAGGCTCTTATGACTGCTTAATTGGGATGGACGGGTTGGACCAATAGCATACCCTTCTAGACTATCGTAACAAGAGGTTTACATGCCTAGACGAAGAGGGAAATTAGGTAACAGTCCAAGGAATTCCCAGAGTCGTGGCTGTTAGAGAAATCTCAGCCATGTAGCTGAAGAAGTGTTACAGGAAAGGCTGTCAATTATTTGCAGCCCGTGTGGGAGAAGCATCCAGAGATGCAGTCTCGAAGATGGAAGACCATGAGGTACTCAAAGAGTTCAAGGACGTATTTCAGGAGGTACCTGGACTACCTCCAAAGAGGGACATCAATTTTTCTATAAATTTGATACCAGGAGCAGCTCCAGTTTCGAAAGCTCCTTATAGAATGAGTACACCAGAGCTGAAAGAGTTGCAATTGCAGCTCGAAGAGATACTAAAGAAGGGGTACATTCACCCCAGCGTGTCACCTTGGGGAGCCCCGGTCCTATTCATGAAGAAGAAAGATGGGACACTGAGACTGTGCATTGATTTCCGACAGTTAAATAAGGTAACTGTCAAGAACCAGTATCCTCTGCCAAGGATCAATGATCTTTTTGATCAGTTGAAGGACACGAAAATATTTTCAAAAATAGATCTCAGATCTGGATATCACCAAGTGAGAATAAATGATGAGGACATCAGCAAGACCACCTTTAGAACAAGGTACAGTCATTATGAGTTCACGGTGGTGTCATTTGGATTGTCAAACACACCTGTTGTTTTCATGTGCTTAATGAATGGTGTATTCAGGGACTATTTAGACAAGTTTGTCATAGTCCTCCTAGATGACATCTTGGTGTATTCCAAGTCAGAGGAAGAGCATGAGCAACACCTAAGAATGGTGTTGCAAGTGTTGAGAGAACACTAGCTGTATGCCAAGCTAAGAAAATGCTCATTTTATCAAAGGCAGATCCATTACTTGGGACATATTATTTCATAAGAGGGGATCGATGTGGATCCTGAAAAGGTTGAGGCCATCCAAGAATGGTCAGCGCCAAGGAATGTGGCAGAAGTTAGATCTTTTATGGGTCTGGCAGGCTACTATAGAAGGTTTATAGCTGGATTCTCAAAGATAGCTCACCCTATCACTTCCTTGCAAAGGAAGGAGAAGAAGTTTCAGTGGACTGAAGAGTGTGAGAGCAGTTTCCAGCGATTGAAGCAGTTGTTAACCAGCACTCCAATCCTGAATATTGCAGATCCAAATATGGATTTTGTGGTGTGCACAGATGCGTGTAAGGAGGGACTAGGAGGAGTTCTCAGCCAAGAGGGATTTGTAATCTATTATGAATCCCAAAAGATGAAAGAGCATGAAAGGAATTATGCCAGTCATGATCTAGATCTGACAGCAATCGTCCACGCATTGAGGAAATGGAGACATTACCTCATGGGAAGGAGATTCGAATTGAGAACAGACCACAATGGCCTGAAGTATTTATTTGATCAGCTGACTTTAAATGCCAGGAAAACCATATGGATGGAGTTTCTGTGTGAATATGACTTTGATATCAAGCATATCAAAGGGAAAGAAAATAAGGTGGTTGACGCACTCAGCAAAAAAGTGCACGAATTACATGCTACAGCCATTATCATGTACAAGACTGAGATTAAGGATTGAATTTTGGAAGCTGCAAATGTTGATTTGCAGTACAGAGGTCTGGTAGCAAAGCTACAGCAGTGTGAGAGACGACAGGCCCAGGGAAGTTACACCTTGGGAACTGATGGATTACTTCTATATAAAAATAGAGTGTATGTACCCAATGTTTGAGAATCGAAGCTGACAACTCTAAAAGAAATGCATAACGTGGCTTATGTTGGACATCCTGGATATCAGAAGAATGTGGCAGTAGTCAAAAGCCATTACTTTTGGTCGGATATGAAGAAATAAATCACTTAATACATCGTTATATGTATGGAGTGCCAGAAAGTTAAGGTTGAGCATAGGCACCCAGCAGGGTTGCTGCAGCCTTTACCCATTCCTGAATGGAAATGGGAAGTGGTG
Organism: Picea engelmannii; assembly: GCA_009831015.1. Taxonomy (NCBI): domain Eukaryota; kingdom Viridiplantae; phylum Streptophyta; class Pinopsida; order Pinales; family Pinaceae; genus Picea; species Picea engelmannii. The sequence continues at coordinate 17,454 of ML826689.1, forward strand.
ACAATGGATTTTATTATGGGATTACCTAGAACAAGCAAGCAGCATGATTCAATCATGGTGGTGGTGGACAAGCTTACAAAATCTGCCCATTTTATTCCACTGAAAACCACTCACAAGTTAGGAGATGTTGTTGACATCTTCTTAAAAGAAGTGGCACGCTTGCACGGAATTCCTAAAATGATTGTGTCTGATAGGGACCCAAAATTCACATCGAATTTCTGGAAAGGATTGTTCAAAGGATTCGGAATGAATCTGAATTTTAGTACAGTGTATCATCCCAAGTATGATGGACAGACAGAGAGGGTGAACAAAGTAATAGAGGACATGCTGAGAATGTGCATGATGGACAAACCAACAAGATGGGAAGACTACCTGCATTTGGTAGAATTCACCTACAATAATGGGTATCATGCATCGTTGAAGATGAGCCCATTTGAAGCACTTTATGGAAGAAAGTGCAACACTCCAGTGAGCTAGGATAATCCAGCTGACAGAGCAGTAGTTGGGCCTAAGCTGCTCAAGGATATGGAGGATCAAATGATAAAAATTAAGCAAAATTTGAAAGCTGTCGAGGACAGGCAGAAAAGTTATACTGATAAGAATAGAAACCACAGAGAATTCAAAGTGGGTGATCATGTTTTCCTGAAAGTGAAAACTAACAGGATTTCCCTGAAGCTGGGAAGTTGCGCCAAGTTGGCAGCAAGATTTTGTGGGCCATTTGAAATCCTAGAAAGGATTGGGCCAGTTGCATACATGATTGCATTACCTGCATCTATGACTATACATAATGTGTTTCATGTTTCCTTGCTTAAGAAATATATACCTGATGCTAATCATGTTATTGACTGGAATGTGGTTCAGGTGGAACCAGAAGGTGTCCTGCAAGTGCATCCTATACGCATATTGGAAAGGAAAAACAAACAGCTCCAGAATCGAGCTATAGGGATTCTAAAGGTCCAATGGACCTGGTACGGTCCTGAGGACACAGCATGGGAGCATGAATATGTTATGCGGGCAGAGTACCCGCATCTTTTTGAAAATTTTGAAAAGCTTGCAGATGCAGTGTGAAAGTTGCACTGAGGACAGTGCAAAAATAAGGGAGGGGGATTGTAATGTCCCCAAGGCTGAGCCCGTTGTAAATCTTGGTTATGAAATAAATTGTAAATATGTTTTATAGGCTGGTGAGCCAAGTTTATATCAGTTGGTAGGCTTATGTGATTGTTAGGCCAGAGAGCCTAAGGGTTGAAGGCCAAGAGCCTGATTTTGTACTTGTATCAATGCAAAACATTAATAAAATATAAACACCATCGCGTGCAGACCGACCACGATGAATGAGTGATGGGGGACTAAGCTTCCACAGAGCGGGAAAGGGATTAGAGGCTGGAAGGTGGGAAAAGGGGGCTAAGTGTTGAGCCTAGGGACTTAAGTCCTTAGGGAATAATATATTAATATTATTTTGAAAGACATGTGAATATTATGTTTTTACCCTAAGTTCTTTTGGAATGACATGTGACTTCCAAATGGTGGAAGGAACGCACGCTGATGGAAGCATGCAGCTTCACGGGTGACAAGTGTCAACCCAAGAACATGAAGATAAAACTGTTGAGTTGAGCCGTGATGGGGGTTCCTCCTCCACTCTACCCGATCGTCCAAATGTGAATAGTCTGACCTCTACAAGAATACCCTAGTGCATCTTCTGAACCATACACCTCGTCTGACCCGGGAAGAGACCTTGTTCCATTCTGAAACCATGGGAAAAGTCAGTGTTGATTTTGGGGAATGGTCTATGTTGATTTCGGGAAAGCCGAGACATCCCCTACCTGAACAGATTGAGCCTGTATGTGGAATCTCTGTCCCCAAGCCATAACCGCGAGACCATTTCGTCATTGTTGAGCCTATCGGAAATCCCGTGTCTATTTTCCCCATTGGTTTTTGTGTCCACGTAGTGCTGGACTTCATATGCCTTGTTGGCTAGTTTGTACATCACTCTCTCCAGGTGAGAGATGTGTTTGAATTGGAAGAAGAGGTTGCTTGGTCTGTGAGCGACTCTCTCCAGGTGAGAGAGTGCGCAAAGAAGGGAGAGAACTCCTGGAAGGAACCCTATAGCTTCCACAAAGCTCTGAGACTTCCAGTCCAGTCTGTTTCTGAAACCCAAGGTAAGGGAGGTTAGCAGCCGAAGGACTGTCTAGGTAACAGAGAAGGTGTATACTCCTGGGGTGTAACAGGCATGTGGGGAAGGAGAGTCTGTGGGTAGTGAGTATGAGTGGTTCCTGGGAGAGAATCCCTTCCTTGTGACTATGTGTTTTCCCTATAACCTTAGCCTAGCCTAGGATTCCTTGTCTTGGGGTGGAGCTTAGTCCCAGATCGGGGGTGACTCATTGCTTAGCTTGATGAGCAGTGTGGTCTAAGGCTGGGAGGTTCATGGAAGGCCTGCACATGGTTGGTGTAATTACCACAACTTCAAAGATAAGTACCAGATGATGTTCTAATTACATTTATGCATGTCTATGTATTTAAATTTACCATGTATTCTATTGTGCATTTGGTTTAATGTTATTTCCATGGATTATTTATGTTAGTAATAATTCTTATGCTTAATCTGAGATTAAATGTATTTCTTGTTTAAATGCATGTGGATTATATAATGCCTGTATGAGTTATGTAAAAAGTGGTGTTACAATTTGGTATAAGAGCGATTAAGCCTTGGTAACAGAAAAAGTGGCGTTACACATCTAATTCTCCGAAAAGGATCATTTCAAACCCTCTAATGGTTTCCATGAGACCAACATATTTTCCCGGGAAACCTGTGAATACCTCTACTACAAAAAAGGGTTGTGATAAGAAACATTCAATTTTTCTTTCTCTTGCTACGATTAAACGATCTTCCCCTGATAATTCATCCAGTCCAGAAATAGCTATAATGTCTTGAAGTTCCTTATAACGTTGTAAAGTTTTCTTAACCCCTTGTGAAATTTTGTAATGTTCTTCGCCTACGATCCAAGGTTGGAGCATAGTCGATGTTGAATCTAAAGGATCCATTGTTGGATAGATACCCTTGGAAGCTAATCCTCTCAATGGTACGGTAGTAGCATCTAAATGTGCAAATTTCGTAGCAGGAGAAGGGTCAGTCAAGTCATCAGTAGGTACATAAACTACTTGAATTGAGGTTATCGGTCCCCTTTTTGTGGAAGTAATTATCTCTTTCAAGGAACCCATTTTCGTGGCAAGAGTTGGTTGATAACCCACAGTGGAAGGCATTCTACCTAATAGGGAGGATAACTCTAATCTCACTTGGACAAAGTGGAAGATGTTATCAATAAATGATAGTACGTCTTGCTCATTGACATCTCAAAAATATTTGGCCATGGTTAGAGCAGTTAAACCGACTCTCATACGATCTCCTGGTGGTTCATTCATCTGACCATAGACCAGAGCCACTTTTGATTCTGAGATGTTTTGTTCATCAATTACTCCCGATTCTTTCATTTCCATGTAAATATCATTCCCTTCATGAGTACGTTCTCCTACTCCTCCAAATACAGATACCCTTCCATGAGCCTTAGCAATGTTGTTAATCAACAACATAATGAGTATTGTTTTACCCACTCCAGCTCCTCCAAATAAACTGATTTTTTCCCCACGGCGGTAAGGAGCCAAAATATCTACTACTTTAATGCATGTTTTGAAGATATATGATTTTGTATCCAACTCTGTAAAGGTGGGAGAAGATCTATGAATATGAGATGTTATGCGAGCATCTACACGACCCAAATTATCAACAGGTTCTCCAAGAACATTGAAAATTCATCCGAGAGTAGCTCCACCAACTAGAACACTCAGAGGATCTCCCATGTCAATCACTCTCATTCCTCTTGTCAAACCATCTGTAGCACTCATAGCTACAGCTCTAACCTTATGATTTCCTAATAATTGTTGTACCTCACAAGTAACCTGAATTTCCTAACCGGCTATACCTTGACCCTTAACTATTAATGAATTGTAAATATTAGGCATATTACTTGGAAGAAAAGAGACATACAGTACTGGGCCAATGATTTGAGCTATACGTCCCACATTTTTTTCTACAAGTGCGGAAACCCGAAGAACAAGAGGATTGGTTCTCATACAAAAAAGGAAAGAAATTTCATGAAGATTTTACATACATACATACATACATACATACATACATACATACATACATACATACATACATACATACATACATACATACATACATACATACATATATATATATATATATATATATATATATATAATCTTCATGAAATTTAGATATATATATATATATATAGTTAACACCTTAATAATATCCTACTTTATGGAAAAGTTTGAATCCATTCATATTTGGAATATGGAGTAAGTAGATGGACAAGGATAAGGATAATGAGGAAGTCTTCAATTTCTTTATTTATAACTAGAACCAAATTCTCCATAACTAAAACCGAAAATACTTAAAAATTATGTCCAGATCATCTGTGAAATGTGAAACTCGAACCCTATTCATGACCTTTCTCTCATTGGTCGTTCATTATCTCTTCTCTTCGTACGCACATATGTTCCCTATTCTATATTTATTTTCATATAGACAATTCGCACCATTATGGTCAAAGGTCGATTCGGTTCCTTAAATTCATTCATGAACTAGTTCCTTTTTTGGATGTACCTCCTATTGTCTTTCTTTCACTAAAATTTAGTTGTCTAAATGGTGGTGTTCTTTATGGTGTATTATTCACACATGGTGTTATGGGTTCTGTTAGTCCCTAAATTTCCACTTGACTATGAGAGGGAAAGCTAGGGCATCATCAAGTTATTGCAATGGTTTTATGGATAAATATTTAAATTGATTTTTTAACTGGTCTGAAGGTTGGGGTCAATGATAATGTATGATATCAATTCAAAAAGGCAAAAACAAATCCATATCTCACTGATTTAGTAAATGGTAGTCAATTCAATAATTAGATGGCAATGGAATATGAAAGATAAAGAAGTGTGTAATCTTTCAATTTGTCCACTCACATATGAAACTCTTAATCCCAAATATCATTCAAGAGAAAAGAGACATGTACTTGAAAACAAATTTGATTATGAACAAGAAAACAACAGAATTTCCACTGACTTACTCACAAACAAAAAACGACCAAATTCTTAGCAAAAGATTAACATGCATTCAAGTAAGAAAAATATAGAAATATAGGACAAGAGTATAAATCTGACCATCAAAAAGCCTTTTCCATTTATTATCAATATGAAATATTTTTTTTTCTTTACAATGTCTTCTCAAAATTGGCTAATGGTTCCCAACCAATCCACCCTTAACTTCTCCTTCTACAGAGTTTATATAGAAAGAGTACATAATTATCAAGATCCAAAAGAAACAGATTTGAAAACCTCCTCATCAATATTTAGTTTTATGTTTCAAATAATCAAGGAGAAGATCAGATCTGATCTCCAAGTCGAATTGATGAGGTGGCTCATCAACTACTATCTAAGTTATTTTAGGAAAATAAATTTGGCAAATTCCTGAAAACTAGGGTCCAAATATCTCTTCGTATCTCCAAAAGAATCATGGTTGTGTAAAAAATGAGAGAGGTTTTTGTAAATGGGCCCGTTCTAAACAACAATGTCTTTTGGTTTCAAAAAGACATTGCTAGCATCTCTGAAACCTCTCCCAAAATTAGTGACTAAAACAAGAAATCATTTATTTGTGAAATTTTGAAAAATGGGCCTCAAAGATATATTTGAATCTCTCAAATTTTGATAGTTGTGTAAAACCTGAGAGAGGTGTTTTGTGAAGGGGAATTTTCCCAACAAAAACCTCTTTTGGTTTCAAACAATTCATCTCCATAGTTTCAAAAACGGCTCTTGAAGATAAAGACTAAAACGGGAAAAAAAAAACCAGAGTATTGCCTGTATTGATATCTGTCTTGCTTCTTTGGTCCTATGATATGGATCTCTTTGTAGTCCTCAGGATCCTATTTTCCAAATCACCATTAAAGAAATATTCCACTCTTTTTTCATCTAGATCTGTGGGATACCCTGACTCCAGTTAGGATCTTAAGATTCTGGGAGTAAAAAATGGTTTACAAATTCGATAGGCATCTCCTCTTTCTTCCACCATCTCTCTCCATACACAGACAACCTACACGTAGTCCGAATTGAGTGTTATGTCACATGTATCAGAACCTTACCTACCACTATTGTAAACCCATCGAAGTTATGTGCAACATCAAAGAAATTTGTTCATGATGACCCTGAAGTGTTGTACAGAATTTGAACCACCCTTCATCTATGAAATTATATGAAATATCCGGGTAAGCCTCAAGAAAATTTGCACCCTCTGGTTCCAGCGGAGAAATTTTCCTTCTTTTATTAGGTTCCATAGTGAAAATTATAATTACTGAAATTTAGAGTCACTAGTTAGGGTTTCTATTAGAAACACTTAAAACCTCTAATAATAGGAATACTTGCAGAAGAGATTTACCACCTACAAATATCGTTTAAACTAACAAACGAACACAATGAAGGGCTTGGGTATCATCTTTAAGTAATCATTATATGAAACTAGCAAACATCTGATTTGATACAAGAATGGATAAGTAAAAACCATACTCTTCGAATGAGTATCACAATTGAATTAACGAAATGATATTAATTATCAATGATGTTGGCTTCTAGGAAAGGATCACAGGAATTTCTGACACGATCTTGTGAAGTTGGCACATATAGAATAATGATTACTCCTGGCGCTAAAAGAATAATGCTATTCTTGTAGCGCCTTTTCCCTTTAGCATAATTTCAAATTTGAAACGAGGGAAAGGACTTATTATTTGATGGAAAGATCCTAAATGTCTAATTCTAAGCTTAATCATGCTAATGCATGTTAAAACACTCAAAAAGGATAATGAAAACACACTTTTAAAACTGCAAAGGAAGAAAACAGAATGTACAAGAATGCTAGGAAAGGATAGGGAAGGGAAAAGAATCTTTCGATAGTCATTGAAAAATCAAGGACTAACATTGGCTCCTTCTGGGGATAATGTTTCATGGTGAAACTTTAAGAACCTGTTGACTGATGAAAAATCATCGCTTTCAAATTCAAAAATGCAAGCGTGGAGGCAGGGATATGACATCTCAACATGGAAGAATTTCAAATCAACATTTAACTCATAAGTAAATCGAGTTGTTGAGATATTTTGGAAACAACATTTTTTAATATATATTGGTTGTAAAGTCTTATACGACTGTAAAGAGTTGCAGATATAGAGTGTAGTCTTTTATTGGGTAATAACTGATAGTTATTGTAATAGGACAAGGTAGATAACCGCTAAGACCTGACATGATAGGTTGCAGATAAGACATAGAGAGCTCGTTGAGCCAGTCCTTAGATAGTTTGTTGTTGTATTGTAATAGAGATAGGGAGAGAGATATCAGTAGAGACAAAATAGAGTAGAAGAAATACACAGTGAAGAACTCCAATACTATGTAATTTGTTTCATGAATGAATAGAACAGACAGAATTGTCCAAATCCTTCAGATTGTGTTAATTTTGTTGTGTGATTGAATGAATGTTGCATTATGTGTGTGTGATTTAGTTCATTTCATTGATGTATAATTGTTAATAGTTAATCGTATGAGGTTGAGACAAAACTGGATAAGTTTCAATTGTTTCTCTTCTGAAACTCGTAAGCAAGGTGTGCATCTCGTAGGCAAGCAGTGCATCGACAGAGTCTCGGATTGACTCTGAGGAGTTTAGAGAGAACAAAGGGAACTTATACCAGGTGCAACGAGTGCACAACATCAAGGAGAGACAAAGCATTGAATAACGAGGGCAGAGGAACACAAGGAGTGAGAGAAGAAATTATTTTCGAGAAATCCTTCAAAATGAGTTATCAAAATCCGAGGAACACAAGGAATTCGTGGGAAATCGAAATCTTCAAGGAGATCAAGCTTAGAAGAGATAGTGCTTTTCAGAAGTATAGACGAGGTCCAAGAGACAGACTCGTAGGAGGAGAAAAGGTCGAAAACTTTGAACAATTAGAAAATATTCTATGTCGGAAGAAATTAGAAGCTCAGGAGGAGGAGCGACAACAAACATTGGATCATAGTGTAGAGGACCAACAATCGTCTGATCAAATCAAGGTGCATGAACCTTAATTCTTTGCACATGCAAAAGAGTGGACTTACCAAAGTTCCAAAGTCCCTAAGTAATTTGGGATCGTCCATCGTCAAGAAGGATAGGTGGTGCAATATTCACAACTCCAAAATTTCGTGGACCAGGAGGAGGTGAGGTAGCCAAAGTAGATCCTGACCGTTGATCACCAGGAGATATGTTTCAGCAGATCAGTGTCTTTGGGAAATCACTTCGAGAGTTTCGCTTGAGATTTGAAACTCCCGAAACCTGAAGTCCAAAGGAGATGTCAACCGTCAAATCCAAAGGAAACGTGGCATGAATATGTGGACTCCGAGTAAAGAATCGAAGTAATTCATAGTCGTTTGATTTAGGGTGAGACATGAAAATCCATGGACTCTGAGTAAAGACCCAAAGTAAATCTCAACATTTTGATTCAAGTGAACACGTGCTAGAAATCTGCATACTTCAAGGGAAAGTGAAAGTTGAGAATTGATAAATCTGAAGTTTGAAAACCCAAAGGGACTACAGTCGTCAGATCAGCAAGAGACACGCGTCAGTGGATTACCAGCTCCGGATAAAATCAATTGGGAAAAGATTTGAGATTTTAGATTTCCGAAGTCTGAAATCCCAAAATGATCAGAACCGTCTATTGAAGAGGGCACGTGGCAGAAGATTTGTCATTGTGAGAGAAAGAAAGGATTGAGAGTTGAAAACTCTGAACACTGAATTGCAAAGAACATCATGCCTGTTGATTTGAAAGGGTCAGATCTGATCCAAAGACTTGGAAGGGATAGATATCAGCCGTCAGTTCAAAATCCCCGTCAAGATCATGAGATCAACGGTCACCTTGCATTGCAGGGGTAGAAGGTGATCTAGATTTAAAAAGTTGAGGGAGGGATGCAATCGAGACCACAGTATTGGTAAAAGGACACGTGGTGGATTGAGGTGAATTGTGGGGAGAAAAGTAGTTTGGTTCCAAACCACTCTTTGGCATGCCTACAATCACGTGTTTACGTGAGGTCATCGCCCAAGGTCACATCAAGGAGGGGGTTATCAGAAAAAGATCTAGTGCCCAAACTCTTAGATTTTGCAATCGTGAAGGGGAAGGTCATGGGTGCCATAAGACCTGTGCTAGTGATGCAGGAGCATCGCTCCAAAGCTAGTAGCATGCCATCCAGCCAGCACATCAAAGCGCACATTCGATGGGAGAGAGAGGCGCAGCCTTCTCGATTTTCAAATTTTGAAATTGTATTAAATGATTGTAAGGCTAGTAGAGCCAAAAATCCATGCATATATGTAGGATTTAGTAAAGGTTTCCTTAAATAGGTTGTAAGGATAAGATCTAGATCCGATTCAAACTAGACATCCATTCAACATAATTGAATTTAAATTAATGAGAGTTGGTGAGGATGGAGGGAAGAGCTCGAGGAGCCCCTCTTTGTAAAAAGATCTTCTTTGTATCTAGTAGTTAGTTTTAGAATAAGAGAGGAGAGCCGAGACTCTGTTGCAGTCTGATCTCAAACACATTGTAAAGAGGCATTCTTGTTTAATACAAACAGAGAAGTTTTTCCTGCATGTTATTCTGTGTATGTGAATGAATGTCTTTATGTGTTGATGATATGTTGTAAATGTATGTTAGTTTGCATTTGCAGGTTACAAACAAAATTCGTTGTCTGTTGGGTTCTTTGATTCAAGGTCTAGGTTCTTTGAGGCTTCATGCAAGAGGTTGCATGACAGAACACTGTGGGTTCTGTATGCCAGTGCATAGAGCGCACTTCTGAGTTCTGCGGAATTTCAGACAGAGACGTGCCAGGAGGGCGCACCAGAGGAAGTATTAGACCTAGGGAGAAACCTCAAGGTTGTTGAACACCTTGAAGGATAAACTGTGCAGAGGAGAGAACAGAGGAGGAAGATAGAACGTCCGGGGTTCTGCAAAACTCTGTCAGGAGGGCATCGAGCATGTGCAAGAGGTGCACAGAAGGAACTCTGTTTTGAGTTTAGAGAAGAAGAAGAGTCAAGGGAAGACCTTCACAAGGTTACTGAACACCCTGTAGGCTCATCAAGGAGTGCTTGAGCAGGAATTTGCAGAAGAGGGAACTTCCATCCCTTCAAGGAAAGAAAGGGACAGATACCCTTTGAGGTCAGAGCTACAGGAAAATATCAAGACAGATAGCATAGTTGTGTGTAGGGACTCTACAAGGAGTATAGAGGTCGAAGACCTCTTCAAGGTTTAGCGTTGATAGAGCTCAGAAGGGATAGTTCCTTTGCACACAGAGCTATAGCTGCAAGGAGTGCAGGGAGTCGGGGAAATATTTCAAGGTTTCATAGGTCCCAAAATATCAGGAGGAGGAACATCCTTAGAATGCAAGTGGGAGCCGAGGATACAGGCTTCACAGTAGGAGTAAAGGCTGAGACCTTTGAAGCGTTTGAATTCTTCCAAGTTCATGAAGAAGCGCAAGCTCAGGAGGGAGCATAGTTGTTGTTAGATCAACTAGAGAGAACAAGATCTAGACCATTGAATCTATGTCCAGTTAAGCAGGCGGAGAGTGCGTAGGAGAAAGAGATTTGGGCCGTCAGATCTGGGCACATGGACCGATAGCCATCGGATACAGGAGAAGGTGCAGGAGGTTTAACCCTCGTATATGCAAAGGGAAGGACTTGAAAAAGTCCTGAAAGCATATTGATCATCCAATAGGTGGACGTGTGGCAAAGATCCAAGCACCATCAGAGTTTCGAGACCCGGGAGGTTGAAGGACCAAGAATTAGTCACAGAGGATTCATGAAATCATGAATTCCAAAGTCCTGAAAATCGCACACAGTCGAGGTTTCAAGGAAATTCCTGAAAGGAGGATTTTGACATTTCGGTTTTTCGGCATTTGGGGGATCGAAGAGTCAAGGAATTCGATGCCAGGGTTTACGAAACCCGAAATTTCCTTTTTCAGAAAAAGGTCGCGGTCATGTCTGGAGGTCGTGTGCAGGTGAAATCTCGTGCATGGTGCATGTTTGTGCAGGTGGGGTTTTCAAGAAAGGACATGTGGATTGGATTCATGGGGTTCCAGTGAGGGCCGAAAGAACCATTTCGGTTCTACGGATCCGAAGGGAGAACGATCCTGTGTGGATCTTGGCCAAGAGGTCGAGGGTTCTGCATCAAGTGGTATTAGAGTAGGACTTTGTTTGTATATTTCAGATGAAGAGGATAGAAGAGATTGTTGCAAAACACAACAACAAATAGACAGTTAGGCTGATTGTAAGAAAAGGATGGAAGCACTCACAGTTGCAGAGTGACAGCAGTAGGTTTGCCAGGAGGGAAGACGGGAACATGAAGATGGCTATTGAAGGCCATGGACATGGTGGAAAGAAGAACCACCAGCAAATGAGTAAAGAAGAGATGGATCTGGAGCTTGCTAAGATAAGAGCGAGGATGGAAGAGCTTGCACTGTGGATGCAGCAGGATGCAAAGCCACGATGGGTATATGAATGGCCTCTAAGGAGGAAAGCAAAGTGGCGAGTCAAGAAATTGTTGGCCCAAAGATAGTGGAGATTGTTGAGGAGGTGGTTGAGGCATGTTAGAAGCCTTGGTGACAGAGAAGGAGTGGTTCACACTTGTGAACTAGAAGCTGGGAGAAATCTCAGTGATGATGAAGAGGAGAGATCGAGCAGAGATCTCAGAAACGGCCAAGCGAGCAGTGAGGAATTTTCAATTTTCCAGGTGGGCAATAAGAAGAGGTCACAGGATGATCTCAAAGACTGCCAGGAGGGTAGAACAGAAAGTTCATATTGCTATATGGGCAATGAGATGACATCATTAGAGGGTCTCATAGACTGCCAGTAGGGCAGAGAGAAAATCCCATATTGCCAGGTGGGCAAGGGAGAGAAGATGAGACTGTCTAAAAGTCTCATGAACTCAGGGAAGAGTTTGGATCAGCGAGAGGAGATGGTAGAGAAGGATCAGAGGAACCTCTTGATCATTGGAAGAATTGAGATATTCCTGCCACTTAGTCCAGTTGAGGTGAGAGTTTGTGTTGCAGATGCAGCAACAGCAAAAAGACAGCCAGTGGTGACTGTCATGATGAAGGAGAAGATATCAGAGGCTGACCAAGCAAAGGAAAAGGAGCATTTGAAATAATGGCTCAAAATTTTCAACCAGGAAGCTGAAGGGGAGACAATTGCAGCATTGAAGCTGACAACAAGGGAAGAAGAGGAGCACACAGTTGAGATGCTCACTCCTTGGGAGAAGGAGCTAGAAATGTTGGAGGATTGGTTGAACCATCCAGAGCCAATAGATGACTGCCATGAGGAGACAGTCATGCAGATGATAGCAGAGGAGCATTCTAAGGAATCACTCAGAATTTTCATCCAAGGAGTTAAACAGATGATGACTGTAATTCCGAGACATGCAGCAGAATATGAAGGAGAATTCCAGTCTGAGGAGCAGTTGGAGGAAGCTGGAGATATGCCAGCAGGAGAACTGACATTCAAGCTATCAGAAGAGGAAGTTGAGAAGAGACTCAGTGATGAAACTGCAGAAGAGGAGTCTGTAGCAGAGTAGTGGCCATCTAGTTCCATAGAAGAGGAAGAAGGTGGCATGGGAGATCTAGTTGATATACCCATTTGCAGGGAAGAAGTGGAGTGGAGCAAGCTGAAAAAGGAGAGCCAGCTGTGGGAGCAGTTGGACGAGATAATAGAGGAAATTAGAAGGCTAATGTTGAAGTCAGCACAGGAAGTAGTCAGCAATGAGGAGCTGAACAACAAGGGACCTGCAAGAGCAGCAGGGAAGTAGAAGCAATAGAGGCAGCAACAACAACAAAGAGATGGAGTAGATGGACAGCTCCAAAGAACTGTTTGGGATCCAAGAGGATTTCAACATCAATGTTGGGAAGCTCATGAGTAGGAGCTCATGAATTTTTCATAGCAGAGCAGTATGATGCAGGAGCATCGCTCCAAATCCAGCAGCGTGCCATCCAGCCAACACATCAAAGTGCACATTCGATGGGAGAGAGAGGTGCAACCTTCTCGATTTTCAAATTTTAAAATTGTATTAAATGATTGTAAGGATGCTAGAGCCAAAAAGCCATGCATATGCATAGGCTTTAGTAAAGGTTTCCTTAAATAGGTTGTAAGGCTGAGATCTAGATCCGATTCGGACTAGACAACCATTCAATATAATTGAATGTAAATTAATGAGAGTTGGTGAGGATGGAGGGAAGAGCTCGAGGATCCCCTCTTTGTAAAAAGATCTTCTTTGTATCTAGTAGTTAGTTTTAGAAGAAGAGAGGGGAGTCGAGACTCTGTTGCAGTACGATATCAAACACATTGTAAAGAGGCATTCTTGTTTAATACAAACAGAGCATCTTTTCCTGCATGTTATTCTGTGTATGTGAATGAATGTCTTTATGTGTTGATGATATGTTGTAAATGTATGTTAGTTTGCATTTGCAGGTTACAAACAGAAGTCGTTGTCTGTTGGGTTCTTTGATTCCAGGTCTGGGTTCTTTGAGGCTTCATGCAAGAGGTTGCATAACAGAACACTGTGGGTTCTGTACGCTAGTGCATAGAGCGCACTTCTCAGTTCTGCAAAATTTCAGACAGAGACGTGCCAGGAGGGTGCACTAGAGGAAGTATTAGACCTAGGGAGAAACCTCAAGGTTTTTGAACACCTTGAAGGATAAACTGTGCAGAGGAGAGCACAAAGGAGGAAGATAGAACATCTAGGGTTCTGTAAAACTCTGCAAGGAGGGCATTGAGCGTGTGCAAGAGGTGCACAGAAGGAACTCTTTTTTGAGTTCAGAGAAGAAGAAGAGTCAAGGGAAGACCTTCACAAGTTTACTGAACACCTTGTAGGCTCAACAAGGATTGCTTGAGAAGGAAGTTGCAGAAGAGGGCACTTCCATCCCTTCAAGGAAAGAAAGGGACAAAGACCCTTTGAGGTCAGAGCTACAGGAAAAGCTCAGGACAGATAGTGCAGTTGTGTGCAGGGACTCTGTAAGGAGTGAAGAGGTCGAAGACCTCTTCGAGGTTCAGCATTGATAGAGCTCAGAAGGGACAGTGCCTTTGCACATAGAGCTATAGCTGCAAGGAGTGCAGGGAGTCAGGGAAATCTTTCAAGGTTTCACAGGTCCTGAAATATCAGGAGGAGGAACGTCCTTAGAACGCAAGAAGGAGCCAAGGATACAGGCTTCACAGTAGGAGTAAAGGCTGAGACCTTTGAAGCGTTTGCAGTCTTCCAAGTTCAGGAAGAAGCGCAAGCTCAAGAGAGAGCACAACTATCGTTAGATCAACTGGAGAGAATGAGATCTGGACCATTGAATCTACGTCTAGGCAAGCAGGAGGAGAGTGTGTAGGAGAAAGAGATCTGGGCCGTCAGATCTGGGCGCATGGACCGATAGCCATCGGATCTAGGAGAAGGTGCACAAGGTTTAACCCTCGTATATGCAAAGGGAAGGACTTGAAAAAGTCTCGAAAACATTTTGATCATCCAATAGGAGGACATGTGGCAGAGATCTAGGCTCCATCGGAGTTTCGGGACCCGGAAGGTTGAAGGACCAAGAATTGGTCGCGGTGGATTCGCGAAATCATGAATTCTAAAGTCCCAAAAAGTGCACATGATCGAGGTTTGGGGGGAATTCCTAAAAGGAGGATTTCGGCATTTTGACTACCGGGAAATACAAAGGGAAAGTGTCGGGACTCTTGACCCATGAAATCCCGAAAGGATCATGACCTTCCAATAGGAGGATACGTGGCGAGCGGTCGAGGTTTCGGGGAAATTTCTGAAAGGAGGATTTCGGCATTTTGGCTACCGGGAATGAAAAGGGTAAGAGTTCGAAACTCTTGACTCGTGAAATCCCAAAAAGACACAAGCCATCAGATCAGGAGAGTCTATGAGTCGTTGATCCTAGTTTGGAGTGGAAGACTGGTGTTTCAAGGTTCGGTACTTTGGTATTTCGGATACTGGGAGCTCGAAGGAGCAGGGAGTTGTTGTAGCCGAGATCGCGAAGTCCCGAAACATGAAAA
The DNA here is from genome assembly GCA_009831015.1 of Picea engelmannii. NCBI lineage: Eukaryota > Viridiplantae > Streptophyta > Pinopsida > Pinales > Pinaceae > Picea > Picea engelmannii. Next base: position 32,617 of record ML826689.1, read on the forward strand.
CCTGAAAGCAGATGGAGGAGTAGTGTGGTCATGGAATAGGGTCACGTATTTCAGGATTTGTCTTTTTGGCAATCCCAAGGATAAGAGGTTGGGGGATCTTTACGCTGGAAATCCCCAAAGTCGCGAAACGCGACATATCTTTGGAGTGGGACTGCGGTCATACATTTCGGCAGTTTGGGATTCGGTTTTTTGGCAATCACGAGAATACGAAGTTAGGCACTTGAAATTGAAATCCCCGAACTCACGAAACGTGACATACCTTCGGAGTTGGGTTGTGGTCACGGAGGATGCAATCGCATAGACCAGAATTTTGAAATTTTGGAGTTCGGCATTTCGGGGATCCCGAAAACAAGGAGCGGGGCACAGAGTGTTGAAAACCCTGAAGTCACGAAACGTGACGTGTGTGGGCTATGGTCATGGGGAAAGTGGTCACATGGACCGAGGTTTGGCCAGGGGCTAACCATCATTGAGTCTATTTCGGCATTTCATCTTTTCGGCATTCGAGGGATTGAAGAGTCGAGGAACTCGACACCAGGGTTCGCGAAATCGCGAAACCCGAAATTTCCTTTTTCGGAAAAAGGTCGCGGTCATGTCTGGAGGCCGTGTGTAGGTGAAATCTTGCACATGGTGCATGTTTGTGCAGGTGGGGTTTTCGAGAAAGGACCTGTGGATCGGATTCATGGGGTTCCAGTGAGGGCCAAAAGAACCATTTCGGTTCTGTGGATCTGAAGGGAGAACGATCCTGTGCGGATCTTGGCCAAGAGGTCGGGGGTTCTGCATTAGCTAGAAAGCCGAAAGGGCATGTGTTTAGATATAGAATGAGACCATCAAGGATTCAGAGAGTCATTCGATTCAAGAATCGAAGATCCTTGACTGGGAGGTCGTGTAGCCTTACGGGGGAGTAGAGGGGTTGCATCAGGTGGTATCAGAGCTGATATTGAGATTGTTTGCAGATAGCAGAAAAAGGAGAAAGGAGATAAATTTGTATCATTTGTGGTATCAAAAATTTGATTTATGTTTGTAGGCACTAGAAGGTGACGCAGTGAAATCATTCCACATAGAAGGCCTAGAGCGAATGAAGAAATGGAAGAATAAATGAGGTGACTCAGAATGAGACTAGACACCATGGAAACAACACAGAGGAGAGCACCATACATTGGATATATCAGTGAAGCTGAAAGAGAAGAGATAGAGGTTGAAGAACATGTAGCAGAGGATGTTGTGGAAGACTGCTTATTGAAAGTTGTTTCAAGAATAGGAGCCTGAGAAAAAATAGAGGTACCAATGTATGAAGGCAATTTAGAAGTTGAAGAATTGTTGGATTGGGTACGAGCTATGGACAAGTACTTCGATTACGAATATGTCTAAGAAGAAAAGATGGTGAACCATGCAATGACAAGACTGAAGGGTCATGCAACACTATGGTGGGATGAACTACAAGTCGATCGCAGATGAAAGGGTAAGCAGAAAATTAAAAGTTGGGATAGGATGGTAGCCAAGATAAAAGAAAAAATTATCCTGAAGGACTATCAAATCAATATTATCAGAATATTGTAGAACCTGAGACATAAAATATTATCAGTGAAGGAGTACACTGAGGAATTTTACATACTGAACATCAAGGTTGGACAGAAGGAAAATGAAGATGAAAAACGACCAGGTATATCAATGGGCTGAGATATGAAACACAAGAGGAGAACAACATGATGTTTTTTATTAAAGTCGAGGATGCTTATCAAGCATCCCTATTAGAATATGAAGGATGTGTGCTCGTTTTACCATTGACAATACCCTTGTCACCCAACCATAGGCCGAAGCCACCCTCCAAGCACCTTAACCTTGACAAAGAATCATTCTGGAAGAAAAACCTAGGCTAGATAGCCATACAAAGGGTATTGCACCTTTCCCCAAGGATAGCACATCAACAAAGGCTGATCAGATATTCCAAACCCTAACCAAGAGATAGTCCAAGCCAAAATGTAACCACTAGATGCAGCAGTTGTACTAGCAGCTCTCCTCTAAACTTGCGCACAAGACTGCAATTGCACTGCACAGAACTGGCTCTCTGCAACTGCTAAAATGTGTCAAATGAGAGACTGGTGCCCTGTATTTATAGTGGTTTTGGCAGACATACTGGGGCTTAATTCTTTTTCTAGGTATCTGTCTGTTCAGTATATTATTATTATTTCTGGCCGACTTCTTCTCTTGGAGGCTAATAACCTAATATAAATTCTCTTCTTGAGCCGACAAGTCTTCTAGGGTTATTATCCAACTCATTAGTGTTTCTTCTTGCTTCCCAGAGTATTCTATTCTCGTCAGGTTCACACGTGGAGGTAAATACCTCCCGCAACTACCATAATATCAACAGGACAAAAGGAAAATGAAGATGAAAAACAACCAGGTATATCAATGGGCTGAGATATGAAACACAAGAGGAGAGAAACGTGATGTTTATTATTAAACTCGAGGATGCTTATCAAGCAGCCTTGAAATATGAAGAGAAATTAGCCAGGAAACAAAGCCAATGAAGAAGAGGAGGAAATTCAAGCAGAGGTAAGGGAACCAGCAGAGAGAAGTTCCAGAAGCCGAAGCATGAAGCTAGAAAACAACATACTCACCCTGAGAAAGGTGGAATTTCTAAGGATGGACAACATGGAGGAAGAAGATATTTTTCCAGAGGAAGAGGAAGAGCCAGAGGAGGTGAAGTTAGATGTTATGCCTATGGAAAACTAGGGCCCAAGTCTTGGGAATGTCCCGAGAGAAAGAAAGAAGGTGGAGGCGAAGCACACATTTTTGAAGAATAGAAGCATGTGGAGGTAGAAGCAACATAAGGAGGAAAGAGCCTCATGATGAGGAAAATTCATCTTAAACTAGAGAAGGACGCAGATGAACCATTTCAGTGAACAAGTTTGTTCAGGACTGCTTGCAAGATGAAAGACAGAGTTTGCAAGGTAATCATAGATAGTGGGAGCACTAACAATCTAGTATCCATAGAGATGGTGGAGAAACCGGAGTTGAAGACAAATACACATCCAAACCCATACAAGGTATCATGGTTGCAGAAAGGACATCAAGTAATGGTAAGTCAACAATGCCAAGTTGAATTTAAAATAGGAGGTTATAGGGATGAAATATTATGTGATGTAATTCCTATGGATGTCTGTCATATTTTATTGGGGAGACCATGGTGGATTGACATAAAAGTTGTTCATTATGGGAGGAAGAATACTTATACCTTAGAAAACAATGGTAGGACAGGCATGTTGTTTCCAATAGAAGACAAAGAGAAGAAGAGGGAAGCTAGTTTAAGTATACCTCTCATGAGTGGGAAGGAACTCTTGAATGAAGTCAAAAAGGAGAAAGAAATGTAGTTTGTTGTAGTGAGGAAGCCTAGAGTTATCCTTACAAATACTTGTGTGGAAAATTTACCTGAAGAGATCCAGCAACTGTTAGAAAACTTTGTTGACATAGTAGTGGATGATTTACCACACTCATTGCCACCCATTAGGAGTATAAGCCATCATATTGACCTTATTCCAGAATCTAATTTACCAAACAAAGAAGCTTATAGGTTGACACCTACAGAGAATGAGGAAGTGAAAAATCAAGTCCAGGAGTTGTTTGATAAAGGTTTAGTCAAGGAAATCCTAAGCCCATGCGCAGTACCAACTGTGTTAAGTCCAAAGAAGGATGGAGGATGGAGAATGTGTACAGATTCAAGAGCCATCAACAAGATAACCATTAGGTATATATTCCCTTTACCAACAATGAATGATTTGATGTATTGTTTGAGTGGAGCAAGCTATTTTTCCAAGATAGACTTGAAGAGTGGATATCCTCAAATAAGGATGAGAGAGGGAGATGAATATAAGGCAACATTCAAGACAAATGAAGGTTTGTTTGAATGGGTGGTCATTCCATTTGGGTTGACAAATGCACCAAGCACATTTATGAGATTAATGAATGAAGTATTGAAAGACTTATTAGGAAAAAAATTCATAGTATATCTGGATGACATACTAATAATCAGTAAGACAGAGGGAGAACACCTCAGACACTTGACATCAGTGACAAAAAATTTGCAGCAAGAAAAATTGCTAATAAATATGAAGAAAATCTCTTTTATGAAGAGAGAACTCATATACTTGGGTTTTGTGATCTCTTCAAATGAATTGAAGATGGATCCAGAAAAGGTGAGAGAAATCAGAGAATGGCCATCGCCAAGAAGCATATTTGAGTTAAGAATTTTTCATGGGTTAGCAAGTTTTTAGAGAAAGTTTATTAGAAATTTTAGTGGTTTGTGTACACCCATGTTCGACACTGTGAATAAGAAACACAAGTCTTTTAGTTGAACAGAAGAAGTTGAAAAAATTATCAAAGTGTTGAAGGAGAAGATCACAGAACAACCAATTTTAGTCTTCCATATTGTGGAAAAACATTTCAAGTGAGATGTGATGTTAGTGGAGTAGCTATTGGAGCAGTCTTAAGTCAGGATAATATGCCAGTTGCTTATTTCAATGAGAATCTGAATGACACCAAGAAGAAGCATTCCACATATGACAAATAATTTTATGCATTGATTCAAGATTTGAATAAGTAGAGGCACTATCTATTTCCTAAAGAATTTGTTTTATACAATGATAATCAATCTTTGCAGTTTATTACTAGGCAAGAAAAGTTGAATCAAAGACATGCTAAATGGGTAGAATTTATGAAAAAATTTACGTTTGTTATTAAACATATTGTTGGAACTACTAAAAAAGTTGCAGATGCTTTGAGTAGGAGGATTTTAATCATACATGAATTCCAAGTGGAGACCTTAGGGTTTGAACACCTCAAGAAAATGTATCGAGAAGATCCAGATTTTAAGGAAGCTTATGAGGCATGTAAGAATCCTTTGTCTAGAGATAGAAGCCCATGGACATAATAATTGATCCATAATGGATTATTGTTCAAAGGGAGCCTATTATGCATACCAAAATGCTCAATGAGAGATAACCTGCTAAAAGAGAAACACAGTGGAGGTTTAGCTGGACATTTTGGTCATGATAAGACATTTGCACAGATGAGCGATTCATACTATTGGTCGAGCATGAGGGAAGAGGTGAAAACGTTTGTGAACAAATGCAGAATTTGTCAGTATGCAAAAGGAAGACAACAGAACATTGGTTTGTATCATCCATTACCAATTCCAGAAAGGTGGTGGGATGCAATCAGTATGGATTTTGTATTGGGATTTCCTACAACCCAGAAGGGGAGTGATTCCATATTTGTTGTGGTGGACAGATTTTCAAAAATGGCACATTTCATACCATGCCAGAAGACAAACGATGCTACACATATAGCCAATTTATTTTTCAAAGAAGTGGTGAGACTACATGGATTACCTAGGAGCATAGTCTCAGACAGGGACACCAAATTTGTAGGACACTTTTGGAGGACTCTATGGAAGAGGTTGGGGACAAACTTGTCCTTTATTTCATCATATCACCCTCATACAAATGGATAGACTGAAGTAGTAAACAAGAGTCTGGGAAACTTGTTAAGAATTTTAGTCACTCAGAAAGGTCGTCAATGGGATAAGATTCTGGCACAAGCAGAATTTGCATTTAATAATTCAATGAACAGAAGCACAGGGAAAAGTCCATTCAAAATTGTGTATGGTATACAACCAAGAGGGATTATAGAGTTGAGAGATTTGAATCAATATGAATTTAGAAGTGCTAGAGAAGAGAATTTTGCAACAAAAATGCAGAAACTCCATGACAGAGTCAGAGAGAAGCTACAAGACAACAACCTGAAATATAAGGAGAGAAGTTCAATTTGAAGTACGAGATGAAGTTTTATCTCATTTGAGAAAACAAAGGTTTCTAAGGGGGACATACAACAAATTGAATATGAAGAATATAGGACCATGCAGGATTCTCAGAAAATTTGCAGCCAATGCTTATGAAATTGGGTTGCCAGACAATGTTGGGATATCACCGATATTCAATGTTGAAGACCTATATATTTACATGATATATGAAGCAGGAGAATCAGATGATCAGAAAGAATTTTAGTGGGAAGAATAATTTACCACAACAGAAAAACCTCAAATGGAGAAAATCATTGAACAAAGAGATGGAAAGAAGACCAGGAGGAAGACATATCATGAATACTTAGTGAAGTGGAAAGATCATCCAGTGGAAGATTCAAGTTGGGTCATTGAACCTTATATTTTGAAGCATGGAAAAATAATGCAGGAACTCATGGACAGGAGTCCATGAATATTTTAACCAAAGGATTATGATGCAGGAGCATCTCCTTCAAAGTCAAATATGCAAGCGTGGAGGCAGGGATACGACATCTCAAAATGGTAGAATTTCAAATCAACATTTAAATCAGAAGTAAATCGAGTTGTTGAGATGTTTTGGAAACAACGTTTTTAAACATATCTTGGTTGTAAAGTCTTATACGACTGTAAGGAGTTGCAAATATAAGGAGTCGACTCTTATCGAGTAATAACTGATAGTTATTGTAATAGGACAAGGTAGGTAACAACTAAGACTTGATAGGATAGGTTGCAGATAGGACGGAAAGAACTTGTGGAGCCAGTCCTTAGATATTTGGTTGTTGTATTACAATAGAGATAGGCAGAGATAGATCAGTAGAGACAAAACAGAGTAGAAGAAAGATGCAGTGAAGAACTACAATACTATGTAATTTGTTTCATGAATGAATAGAATAGACAGAATTGTCTAAATCCTTCAGATTGTGTTCATTTTGATGTGTGATTGAATGAATGTTGCATTTTGTGTGTGTGATTTAGTTCATTTCGTTCATGTACGATTGTTAAGAGTTAATCGTATGAGGTTGAAACAAAACTGGATAAGTTTCAATTGTTTCTCTTTTGAAACTCATATGCAAGGTGTGCATCTCATATGCAAGGAGTGTGTCGACGGAGTCTCATATTGACTCAGACGAGTTCAGAAAGAACAAAGGGAACTTAGACTAGGTGCAAGGAGTGCAAAATGTCAAGGAGCGAGCAAGCGTCGAAGAACGAGGACAGAGGAACACAAGGAGTGCGAGAAGAAATAGTTTTCGAGAAATCATTTGAACTGAGTTATCGAAATCCCAAGAATGCAAGGAGTGTGTGGGAAATCAAAATATTCCAGGAGATAAAGATCAAAAGAGATAGTGTTTTTCAGAAGTGCAGACAAGGTCCAAGAGACGAACTCATAGGAGGAGAAAAGGTCGAAACCTTTGAACACTTAGAAAATCTTGTAAGTCGGAAGAAATCATAAGCTTAGAAGGAGAGATAGAAGCCGTTGGATCACAGTGCAGAGGAAAAACAACATTCTGATCAAATCAAGGTGCACGAACCTTATCACTTTGCACACGCAGAAGAGTGGACTTACCAAACTTTCAAAGTCCCGAAGTAATTTGGGATCGTCCATCGTCAAGAAGGACATGTGTCACAAGATTCACAACTCTGGAAGTTTGTGGACCAAGAGGAGGTGAGGTAGCCAAAGTATATCCTGGTCGTTGATCGCCAAGAGATACATGCCAGTATATCATTGGCTTCAGGGAAATCACTTCGAGAGTTTTAGTTGAGAGTTGAAACTCTTGAAACCCGAAGTCTGAAGGAGATCTCAACCATCGGATCCAGAGGAAAAGTGGCATGAATCTGTGGACTCTAGGATGAGAAGTGATACAAATCTATGGACTATGGGTAAAGACCCAAAGTAAATCTCAATGGTCTGATTCAAGTGGACACGCGACAGAAATCCGCATAATTCAAGGGAACGTGAAATTTGAGAATTGAGAAATATGAAGTCCGAAGACCCGAAGAGACTACAACCGTCATATCAGCGGGAGACACGTGTCAGTGGATTACCAGCTCTGGATAAAATCAATTGGGAAAAGAGTTGAGATTTGAGATTTTCAAAGTCTGGAATCCCGAAATGATCACAATCGTTGATTGAAGAGGGAAAGTGGTAGAAGATTTTTCAATGCGGGAGAAATCAAGGTTTGAGAGTTGAAAACTATGAATGCCGAATCGTGAAGAAAATCACGCCCATTGATTTGAAAGGGTCAGATCTGATCTGTAGACTTGGAAGGGACTGATCTCAACCATCAGTTTAAAAGCACCATCAAGATCATGAGATCGAAGGTCACCTCACATTATGGGGATAGAAGGTGCTTGAGATTTAAAAATTTGAGGGTGGGACCCAATTGAGACCACGGTATTAGGAAAAGGACAAGTGGTGGCTCGAGGTGAATTGCGGGGAAAAAATTAGTTTGGTTAAAAACCACTCTTGGGCACGCCCGAAATCATGTGTTGTTCAAAACCACTCTTGGGCACGCCTGAAATCATGTGTTTACATGAGGTCATCACCCAAGGTCACATCAAGGAGGGGCTTATCAGAAAAAAAGCTAGAGCCCAAACTTTGAGATTTTTCAAGCGTGAAGGGGAAGGTTGCGAGTGCCATAAGACCTGCGCCAGAAAGCCGAAAGGGCTTGTATTTAGATATAGAATGAGACCATCAAGGTTTCATAGAGTCATTCGACTCAAGAATCAGAGATCATTGACCATGAGGTCGTGTAGCCTTACAGGGGATTAGGGTGACTGCATCACTGACGAATTCCTTTGTCTACCTGATCATCATAAAAATTTCACTGTAATTTGTTTCCCTGTGCTGACATCCATTTATTCTATAATCCAAAAAAGAAAACCCAAAAACTACAGAGTAGTGCTTCCATTGGTCTATGGAGTCATTTATCCCCGTTTATTTACCGCACACCAATGCTTAATAAGATTATTTACAAACATCTCCTACTCCTAACCAATAGAAACCAAACCAATTAGGTGAAGACAATTTTCCAAAAGAACCATTCAAGTAACAAATTGATTAGCTGAATCTTTTGCATGTGCTTAAGAAAAAAACAATCTTGAAAATAAATACGTGGCTCACCAGACAATCGAGCGTTATAATCCCAGTGAAAAAATGATAGAAGATTTAAACTTGAAAAACCCTCTAGATATGCAGCCATGCGATCATAAAGATCATGAAACATTACTTTTGAATCAACAGTAAACACATAATCTTCCATCTTCAAATGAACATACAACTTTTGTGAATAATTTGATCCAATAGTCAAGCTACACTCTACTTGTTCTGTTGAAATTAGTGCACGAATATCATTTGTTTTATGACAGTGAAAAAAAACATCTTGGATAATCCGATTTCCTTCATCTATTTCTCCAACATCAGATTCATACTCATAGAAAATGGGCTCATTGTTGCACAAGTCAATGAATGTTGATGTGAAATTCTTCTCTTTTCCATTTTGTGTTGTTGTTATATAAATAAGCTCGACACTGCCTCTTTCACAACCTTCCAAAATCTTAGATTCAAAGTTGTCAAAGAGAGGATGACTATTGCTCAAGTCAATGGAGGGTAATATGAAATTTTTCTCTTATCCATTTTTGTATTCATCATATATAGGTTGATTATAAAAAAATTCTGAATTTTGAAATTCACAAAATTTTGTTTCATGATGCTCTTCAAAGAAAGAACACAAATGAACAATTTGGTCTTTTGGAACAAAAATTTCATTATGAAAACAGCTTCTAGAACCATCTAATAAATTTGTTGTCATACTATCCATGACACTATCATCAATAACATCTTGAAAAACTTCTCCTTGAAAATAAGAATGAGAGAAAGTTTCATGAATGATCAAATCTTCTTCATCATCATAGGCTAGAGACTTTTGATTGATTTCAACTGAAAATGATAAAAACAATTGTTCACCATAAATATAATCTTCAAGAATTTCTTCACTAAAATAGTGGACTTCACAAATATTTCCAACAAAAAATTCTTCATGAAGAGACCCATTCAAATGGCCATCAAAATTGTTAGGAGCATTATGAGAAGATTCCAAAATATCTTCACTGATCTCATCACTAAATCCCTCCTAAAAAAAAATTCTAAGAGATTTAAATTGCTAACAACAATCATTCAAAAGACACTCGGCAGGATAAATCCACTTACAATATGAATGAAAAGAAACATGGAAATACTTTAATGATGAAATACTAGAAACAGGAAGAGATCGGTACCATTGTCTTGCCTCTCCTTCCAAGGAGTACATAAACATTTTCAGCAATACATATTCATGATGAATATCAAGTTGGTCCATGTATTGATGAAAATCAATCAATTGTTGTGAAGGATGATCTTGATCATCTCCTATGAACCTTGGAAGGTATTCTCCTCATTCATGCATAGTAGGCACAACATTTGGAAAACCAGGAATACCGGAGAAATCAAATGGAGCAAACCTATGAGCCAAAATGGATTCCATGGCCTTCGACATTCTGGATCAATGGAGTCACCAACCAATTCCTCCTTCATAGAATTGTCAGGTGAATAATGCAATCATAAATTGTGTCCAACCACTGTTCACCATCAGGAGCTAGAGTTGGTCATTGTCATTCTTCCCAGGGAAGATGTCTTCACTCCTTAGACCCCGTCAATGGTGCCAAAAGATGTTAGTCCCTAAATTTTCACTTGACTGTGAGAGGGAAATCTAGGGCATCATCAAGTTATTAGAATGGTTTTATGGATAAAGCTTTAAATTGGTTTTTTAACTGGTTTGAAGGTTGGGGTCAATGATAATGTATGATATAAATTCATAAAGGCAAAAGAAAATCCATATCTCACTAACTTAGTAAATGGTAGTCAATTCAATAATCAAATGGAAACAAAATATGAAAGATAAAGAAGTATGTAAGATTTCAATTTGTACACTCACATATGAAACTCTTAATCCCAAATATCATTCAAGAGAAAATACACATGTACTTGAAAACAAATATGATTATGAACAAGCAAACAACAAAATTTCCACTGACTTACTCACAAACAAAAAACAATCAAATGCTTATCACAAGATTAGCATGCATTCAAGTAATAAAAATATAGAAATATAGACAAGAATATAAATCTGATCATAAAAAATCATTTTTCCATTTAGTATAAGATGAAATAGTTCTTTGTTTCACAATGTCTTCTCAAAACTGGCTAATGGTTCCCAACCAATCCACCGTTAACTTCTCCTTCTACAGAGTTTATATAGAAAGAGTACATAATTATCAAGATCCAAAAGAAATTGATCTGAAAACCTCCTCATCCATATTTAGTTTTGTGTTTCAAATAATCAAGGAGGATATCAGATCTGATCTCCAAGTCAAATTCATGAGGTGGATCATCAACTATTGTCTATGAGTTATTTTAGGAAAATAAATCTGGCAAATTCCTGAAAAATAGGGTCAAAATATCTCTTCATATCTCCAAAATAATGATATTTGTAAAAACAAAGAGAGGTTTTTGTAAATGGGCCCATTCCAAACAAAAACCTCTTTTTGTTTCAAACAATTCATCTCCAACATCTTTGAAACCTTGCCCAAAATTAGTGACTAAAACATGAAATCATTTATTTGTGAAATTCTGAAAAATAGGCCTCAAAGATATATTCAAATCTCTCAAACTATGATATCTTTGTAAAAAACAAGAAAGGGTTTTGTGAATGGGTTAGTTCCCAACAAAAAACTCTTTTGGTTTCAAACAATTCATCTACATAGTTTCAGAAACGACTCTTGCATATAAAGACTAAAACATGGGAAAAAAAAGCAAAGTATTGTCTGTATCGATTTCTTCCTTGCTTCTTTGGTCCTCCGATATGGATCTCTTTGCAATCCTCAAGATCTTGTTCTTTGAATCACCATTAAAGAAGTCTGCCACTCTTTTTTCATCCAGCTTTGTGGGATACCCTAACTCTAGTTAGGATCTTGACGTTCTGGGAGTAAAAAATGATTTACAAATTCCATAGGCATCTCCTCTTTCTGTCACCATCTCTCTCCATACATATACAACCTGCATGATGTCCATATTGAGTGTTTTGTCACATGTATCAAAATGTTACCTAACACTATTGCAAACCCATCGAAGTTATGTGCAAACATCAAAGAAATTTGTTCATGATAACCTTGGAGTGTTGTACAGAAGTTGAACCATCCTACATCTCAAAACATTTGTGAAATATATGGGTAATACTCAAGAACTTCATCACCCTATGGTTCCAGCCAAGTAATTTTCCTTCTTTTCTTAAGTTACATGGTGTTGATTATAATTACTAAAATTTAGAGTCATTGGTTAGGGTTTCTATCAGCAACACTTAAAACCTCTAATAATAGGAATACTTGTAGAAGAGATTTACCACCTACAAATCTTGAATAAACTAACACACGAACACAATGAAGGGCTCGAGTGTCATCTATCAGCAATCGTGATATGAAACTAGCAAACCTGTGATCTGATATAAGAATGGATAAGTACAAATCATACTCTTCGAATGAGTATCATAACTGAATTCACGACCTAATCTTAATCATCAATGATGTTGGATTCTAGGAAAGGATGTCAGGAATTTTTGAGACGATCTTATGAAGTTGGCACATATATAATGATGATTACTCCTGGCGTTATAAGAATAGCGCTATTCTTGTAGCGCCTTTTCCCTGTAGAAGAATTTCAAATTTGAAACGAGGGAAAGGACTTCTGATTTGATGAAAAGATCCTAAATTTCTAATTCTAAGATTAATCACACTAATGCATGTTACAAAACTCAAAAATGATAATGCAAACACACTTTTAAAACTGCATAGGAAGAAAAAAAAATGTACAGGAATGCTAGGAAAGGATAGGGTAGGGAAAAGAATTTTTCAACAGTGATTGCAAAATCAATGACTAACAGGTTCCACACTAACACTAACATGGATGGGAATTCCTCCTTCTATTCCTTCCCTTGGACCACTTGTCTTCCTTTCATATTTTGCGCACATGATTTCCTCAATATACTCCACAACCCAGAGATCCCTACCTCTTCGTCATCACTTGCTAAGCCCTCTCTATCATCTATGACTCTCTTATTATTATTCATCTTATATTGGTAGGGTACTCCACTCCACGTATTTACAAATGTTGTCATTATATTCTTTATCTGCTCTTCCTCCATCATGATTGGGTCCATGGAATCCTTCTTCTTTCCCTTCTCCATCTCTTCCTCCATTTGTCCACCTCTTTTCAGTGCTTCCCCCCTTCCCCCATGCACACAGGGAATTTTAGTTGTATTATTCTATATTCATCACACCATTTTTACATAGTAAAATCTTTATTGAAGTATACATCAATCTGATATACCTACATCTAGGTCATTTTAGAAACTCGTGCTCTGTTGCGCTATAAGACTTCACAGTATCTACTACAAATTCTATGATAAACCCTGCAACAATACTGTCTAACTAGAAATCTACTACACACGTGAATTTGTTGTTAACTTGTTGTAACTACATGATCTCCATAGGATTCCACTCGAGTTATTTGATTTGATTTGTAGGGTGGTTGTATTTTAACCTCAATAGCCACTCCTGTAACACATGCGGGAAATCACAAAAAAATACCTCATGCAAGTCACTAAACACATACTTGTCCAGATATTTGTGTGGTGTTATCTTGGTGTTTTTGTTATCCTTCTGCACAAATTCAATCTCCTTTATTCTCAACCATCTTTCGATCTCCACCTTTGTTGGATTCCATGGTCTGAAAATTCCTTGTTATACCTTCATTCTCTGCGAATCTTTCACGAATATCAGCCACTCAATCCCATGCATTTCCACCCGGAAACTAAACTATTTGTTGGGTTGAATTCTCCTATCTTCCTACTTCTTAGTCAGACCCAGGTTCATATATGATCAGGGTTCCAACAAAACCTCTCTAAAACTATTGGCCCTCCTGGTAACCCAGAAGGAAACACAACACATAGTGTGTACTGCGTATTCTCACCCAAGATAGTCTTATGGGTGACTGCAAAGCTCACGTGCTTGCATCCCAGGGAAGAGTGGGGATCTAGGATTCTAATCTATTTTTACCCATACATTCAACATATTTATCCATTCATATTGTTAAGATTCATTCATCTGTTAGTTTACGCATACATTCTAATATATGTATTGATTCATTCATTCATCCATTCATCATCTAACTACTGATAGAAGGTAAATTATAAATAAAAAACATGCATACTACAGGTTTTACCATGGTTCACCCCCTCATGGGATACGCCCATAAATATCTTGCTTCTTAGGATCTTTTATTAAGTCTACTGCAAAATATGGCGTTGCGCGCAGTACATATTCGATCATACAATCATAAAATAGGTTCCACAACCTCTGTGAGGTCGACTAGATCACACCAGGCTCCTCAGGCTGTTCTCTAACCCTAAAAAAATAACCTACTTGACTCTCTACAACTCAAAGACTTACAAAATAGAATAACTTATGACACTTCGAACCACAAATAACAATCAACAACCCTCTGACCCTCAACCTAGACCTCCTAGGTGCTTATTTATACTATTTTACAATCTTATTAGTCATTACATTCCAAAACCCTAACCCTAACATGGTGAGGTCTTACTGCCTCTACGCCTTGCATGCTTTCCCCCTTTGCATGCGGTTTTTCCTTACACATGTTGTTTTTCCTTCCAGCTGTCTTTTTCCAAATTAAGCTTTACTTTCCAAAAATGGACTTTTCCTCAAAATCGGCCTGCGCCCAACAACCAGGTGGTGTCTTTCCTTATTTTCAGAATGTTAGTACCTAAAACTATATATCCAAAATCTCCTTTGTTCCTAAGCCTAGCCCGAATATATAATCCCCTTTCAACAAACTAATCCTTTCCATATGACCTTCATTTTTCTATGCTTCGTTTACTCTTGGTTGTTTTTATTTTCTTTGAATTGATTTTATAGTTTTTTTAGTAAGGCATGTTTAAAGTGGTTACATAGGATTTTATGGTCACATTATGGATGCTTTAATTTCACTACTTAAGTTGGAGGTTTCCCTATAGTTGTGAGGTTAAATTTATTGTTGCAGAAAGAGGGTAATTTTTGTAGCACAAAAATAGCATCATTGCTAAAAATGCGTTGCAAAAACCCATATATTCCAACAACATTGTTCAAATCATCATTCAAGAGCATTATGGATTTGAAACGTATTCTAATCATTCTAATTTTCAGATTGAGATTTTGTCTCATCAAAGGTGGTGATTTAGTTAAACATGAAGAGTACCCAACGATTTTGATCGATACCAATGGAAAATCATCAAATGTTATGGTTTTGGCCATTCATTCTCCATGATTTTATGAATTCATCACATTCTTAGTTTTTTTTTTAAAGGTTTCCATTCTAATATTTATGTATACAAGAAAAACCCGATTGTTTGCAAGTTTATGGCCAAAAGCCTAATTTTCATAAAATAAACCTTCGATTGTTACATGAGATAGGGTTTGTTATTGCATAATTTCATATAGTAGAAGTGGTCACCTACATTTATTGGAACTAAATGGGATAGAGATTTTGGAGGCTCTGCTACAAATTGGAGAGAAATTCACTCAGGTAGGATTGTATGGATTCTGCAGCGCATTTCATGGCCATCATATATAAGTCGCTACGACATTTTCTAAGGGATTTGATAGATTCCAGACTTACGTTGGGTACCTTCCTATTCAGGGTTTAGAAAATTATATCTTCTCAACTTTCATTTTTCCTATAAATGGTGAAAGGTGGTTTGATAAGAAATGCATTCCATAAGACCTCCAAAATTCATTTCTTAATGAATATCATCAAAATCTATAATGGAGCAAGGGAATTCTGAGTAAGTGGTTGAAGAAATAATGGAAAAATAATCTACCAATGGTTCAAAAGTACATAACATGTGAAGGTATGTTTTATATTGTTTATCGTTATCATATGAGGTTTCTCTTACATTTGAATGGGAATAGCAGAATGAATCTACCTTTCTTTTTATTAAAATTTTTAACCAAAATGGCAAATAAGATTCAAACCCATCCCAAGGAATGATCAATACAACCTTTTTCATCAAGGAATTATCAAAGTGTTGGCTATTCAAGAGTTAAACATAACCCAAACTCCATGGGAACATTATTTTGGTCGCATTTGGTTTTGAAACAAAGGGGATTCATAAACATGTTCCTGCTACAAAGACTAAGGATCCTAAGAAAACTAGTAGCTTGACAAACAAGCCTAAAACTGTGCAAGTGGATGCTCTATCTATTACAAGGGAAACCAAATAAAAAAAAAGGAAGTTGGTTCTTAATTAAGCAAGGACATCAAGACAAGATTTGGTGTTATTTTCAGATTAAACAAAAAAAAAAACATAGTTTTCTTAAATATAAAAAATTATAGATCAAGAAAAGAGCCAAGAAAAATGAAGAAGAACTAAAATTACCTCTTGAACAAATGGAAATTGAACTTGTACAATAAGCCACAGTCATGGAAGTTGGGATGCTTTCAGATATGAAATAGAGTAGGGGAGATAAAGGGAAACAATCAGTATATGTGCCATTCATACCTAAAACTCGAGCTACAAACAAGACAGGGTTGAATGGAAAATCCATATCTAACCCTTCTTTGAAGAAAAGAGAACCAATTGTTGTTGATGATGATATTTCTGAGAGTACTCCAGGAAATATACGTAAGGAAGCAACAACCATTAAGACACTCAAATATATGCCTATGAGGAAAACTAAAAAAAGACAAAAGGTGACTTCTGGAGTTAAAATTCCAAACTAAAATGTTGATAGAGTAGGGAAAGAATAGAGTGTAATCCCTTTGATGCCTAAAATACCAAAAACGATTCTTGACAAGGTAATATTTCATCCACCTATACTAAAAGAAGAATAAGAATATATTGAGGTGTCATTTATATATGTTGAAAGGCTTGAGAAAATTCCCAACAGTCAAAAGCCTTACATTGATCTAAATAAACCAACTGCTGAAGAAAATCCATGTGAAAACAAGACTGAAATAGGAGAAAATTCAAAAAGGAAAAAATATGGTAAGAAATGCAAAGTAATAAAACATCTTAAGAAACACAATAAACAACATAAAAAGAAAAACTCCAGGTTACAAAAGAGAATGACTAATTTGGTGGAAAAACATAACACTCTCTGTGACTTTTCCCAGAAGTTAATGAAGAAGAACAAGAAATTGTATTGGACTAGGAGAGTGCTCAAAACTAAGTGGCTTCAGGAGAAGTTGAAACATCAAACTCCTATCCAAGGATGAAGAAATTCTGAAAATTTTGTAAAAGTGCATGTTTTATCAGTTTTGACTCACACCGTAGAAAGACGGTTATTTTTGCAGTTCCCTTGTTTTGAAGACTATTAAGGCACTACAAGAAATTTGAAGGCTCATTTTTTTAAAAGGTTCAAAGAACATGAATATAGAACACCAAATGAAGTTGGAGATCAAAAGATTACTTCTTCCACATATTTTTCTATATGATGGTTATTTTGAATTAAATTTTGTTAGGATCAAAGAATATATTTAGGAGTCAAAGATGTGATCCTGAAATAGAGGATATTCACCTAGGAACCAGGGTTTTGTTATCTTCCCAAATTCGATGTAAGTAGAATATAGTTGTTATATAATAGTGGAGAATATCAATATACAATCATAATTGAACCTATGTTTTGGGATCTTGGATCTAAACTTGTATATACTCTTTATCTATAAAAGAAAATGAAAAGAGAGGGTAAAAGGTTCAGGTTTTGGGGATTAAACAGAAGGGGAAGGTCTAAAAAATTGTAAAGAGATTAAAGACTGCGAGATTTAATACTCAAGAAATCAAACATCCTGATGGTTAGACTGTTTATCTATGTATTTCATCTTTTTCTATCTTATTTTACTGCAATTGAAATCAATGCAAAGCATTTATTTCTCCTTGGTTAAGATATAATTCTAGTGAATTATTTATTGTTAAATTAACTGTTTTGAGGATTTTCATTCAAGTATTTGTTTCAGGTTTTAAAATATCATTTTGAACTTGAAAATATTCTTAATACTCGTGAACATATTATTAACTTGTTCTCTATGTTTCCTCTATCTTTTCTTCTACATTAAATTGTTTATTTATCTGACCTATCAGTATGAATACCCTTGTCTAAGTGATGTGTTGATAATAATTTGATTGAAAGTGTGTGACTAGATCCATAACCTTCGAACTTGTGCCAATTTATCCAAATCACTTGATTCATAATTCAAACAAAAAAAAACTAATGCAATAACTGAGGTTCCCTAGCTTTTCCCTATAAGAGTCTAGTGAAAATTTTAGGGATAACATATTTTGGAATCATTGTTTGGTACGAAGGAACAAAGTATCTTCCCTGGTTGTACGAGATTGAAAAGAGATAACTCTTAATGGTGAATAAGAGTTAGACACAAAACTTTGACTACATACTTTTCACCTGGAGACTCCATTATAGAATTTGTGGCTCCTAAAAGAGAAGTAAGAGGACCAAATTCTTAGCCTGCCAAAGCTCTAACATCATCTTGAAGAAAAATAACAACCAAAATGAATCTAGATCCCAATCTAGTTCCAACACTATACAATCTAGAGAGACTCTTGAGGAAACCAAAGATTACTTAGGGTCAGTCCTCATCGTCTAAAGGAAAAACCCATTGTGTTCCTTAAGAAGTAGTTGATAAAATGTTTTTACCTGAGACTGTTCCTTTAGAAGAACAAATAACTATTCAATTGGGTGAACAAATAGTGGGAGAATGGAACCCTTTTTCTTATCTTATTAAAGAAGAAGATGATAAATATTATCTCTTTACATCAGAATCCCTCAAAACATTTCCTAAGTGTACAAAAGAGAAAATAGAACAGACCCTGGCCTCACCTACTCGTCATTTGAGCATATATGAAGAAGATAAACCTGAAATACAAATCTTTAATAATATTAGAAGGATTTATAAAATATGAAGAAAATCATCCTCAACCATCTTCATATTATTTATCTCTCCCATCATATCCTCCTAAAGTTCAATTTCCAAATGTCCCAACCATGGCTATAAAAATAATGGATGTTATCATTACTGCTAGATATGAACCCATGGTTTTACCTTAGAACTTGAATGCTTTTCCAACAAGAGATTACATGAAATACTTTCCCAGATTCAATGGAGAGGGAGATGTTACTTTTGAGGAACATTTAACATCTTACTATAGTTTTGTTAATAGTTTCAACATAGAGCATTTTGATGTTTGCATGAGAGTGTTTGTGCAAAGTCTACATGGAGAATTTGTTGGACAATTGGTTTGGATGGTTGGTTGTCATTGATGTCAACCCTTGGAGATTGATTTCAACTCTTGGAGAAGTCTGATAGACCCGAAGATGTGATTGATTCAACCCTCGAAGAAGTATGGAATCCCTAGAGATGTGGACACGATCGTTGGACGTTTGGTTGTCATTTGTATGGTCGAGATTTTAGGTAAGTTGATTAATGAAGTCTACAAGAAGTCTCGAAGGTGTGGTTGTGGAACCCGAAGTGTTTTGAGGAATTTGAACTTGAAGGATAGTGTAAATATAGGTAACATACTCGTGGATGGATATTTATCATCATGTTGTTTCCAATGGTAGGTGGTATGCCACGTGGTTCCTCACGATTGAGGAGTTATGGCCTCATGAAGTTGGAAGCCCTGAAGAATGGTTAAGAAGCCCTAAACAGTTACAAAGTCATTAATTAAGGGAAAAGTGGTTGTAACAAGAAAGTGCAAGTTGACACTAAAATTAACAAAAAGGGTAAAACAATTATGACCCTTAAACGAGGAAAAAGGGTAAAACAATTATGACCCTAAAGTTAGGAAAAAGGGTAAACAATTATGACCCTAAAATTAGGAAAAAAGGTAAAAGAGGTATGACCCTAAAATTAGGAAAAAGGGTAAAATAGTTATTACCCTAAAATTAGGAAAAAGGGTAAAACAATTGTAACAAAAAAATAATTAAGGATAAAGTGGTTACAAAAAAAATAATAATTAAGGGTAAACTGGTTGAAAAGAAGTTACATGGAAGAGTATAA
The DNA here is from genome assembly GCA_009831015.1 of Picea engelmannii. Taxonomy (NCBI): domain Eukaryota; kingdom Viridiplantae; phylum Streptophyta; class Pinopsida; order Pinales; family Pinaceae; genus Picea; species Picea engelmannii. Next base: position 52,611 of record ML826689.1, read on the forward strand.
ATACACATCAATAGTCTCTCATTCTTACACAAAATTTCATTGAATATCTATCTAGTGAACACTTGATCTATTAGCGAATATGAGGTAGCGAGGATGAGGTCAAGTAAAGGGGATGCTTGTTACACGGTGCAACAAGGTATGATGATGCAACAAGGTTGCTACATGATTAAAGATATGTCTATATGATGTTTTGAATTTCATATCTTGGTTATGGTATGGTACATGTTGAGGTATATTTTGGTGATGTTATGGTGCATGGTTCATGGGATATATGTTTGTATATGGTTGAGTCATATCACGAGTGATATGACACATGTTTGAGGTACATATCTTATGGATGTTGGCACATGTTTGGTACATGGTTTGGATTCATATCTTAATGAGCTTATGGTACATACTTGGTGATGTTATTACATGATGAGACACATCTTGGCGATGTTATTACATGAAGAGGAACATCTTGGTGATGTTATGGTTCATGTTTTGATGCATGGTTGAGGCGTATATCTTGATGATGATATGGTGCATTGTTAGAGGCACTTGTTGGTGACATTGTTACATGTTTGGTACATGACTAGAGAAATGTTGTTGTGATGTTGGGAATATGTTTTGAGATATTCTCTTGGTGATCATGGCATGAGTTGCATGAAATTGTGAGCGGATATAGTTGATGATGAAACAATGGTAGTGATAGGTTGATGGTTTAGTATCAGTGGAAGTGACAGGTTGATAGTGGAAATGATTGTGGTAGTGACAAGTTGGTCTACATTTATATTTCAGGGCGACAGGACAAGCAAGGAAAGGGGTTGTAGGATCCTTCTAGTTGAAGCTGGAGAATCAGGGTGTTGTATCTTCCTTCAGGTTGGAACCTATAAACAAGGGGGTTGGAGCCTACTTCCAGTTATAAATGGTAAATCATGGAATTGTAGCTTCCTTCAAGTTGGAGCATTTAAATAGGGGGTTGGAGACTCCTTCCAGTTGTAGCTGGAAAATTGGGAAGTTAGTGCTTCCAATGAATGTAATCTTGACATATATAATAAACCATTCTCTAGTTTTCTCCCATTTGGGTTTCCATCTAAATTTTGGTGTATTGTGTATATGTGGTTATTTTTTATGAATTGTTGATTTATATTGTTGATGATATATTGAATGTTAATGATAAACTTCTCAATATTGTTGATAAATTTGAAGAATATATATTGTGGTTCAAAGTAATAAAAGTGCTCATACTGATTCACCCCCCTTCTCAATATTCCAAGAATTGGTATCAGAGTAGGTTCCTTTAGGAAACATTTTAACCACTAGAAGGAAGATCAAGGAGTACGCTATGTTTGGGTACCATAGTTTGATGGTCAGAATGGTCAGAGATATGAGATGTGAAGCATAAAATTGAATTTTTTTTTACAAGAACAAGGGTATGATGTTTAACAATCATTTGTTATAGGATACACCACTACAAAGGAACCGAAGGCTGCAGCCAAGAAGGAATTGAAAATAAACGAAAAAATAGAAATGGATTTCATCCGGGAAGGATTACCTGATCCAGTAAGAGAGAAAGTTGGAAAATGTTCATTGGCTAAATAAATCTAGGATAAGCTACATAATCTCTACTTTGAGGGGTCTCCCATAAGAAATCCAAAGAATTCTAAAGAATATGCAAGAATAGAAAATATGCTTATCATGTCAAACATATTTAGAAGAAGAAGATTATGAAGAATTCATAGTAGATCTTGAAGAATAATTAATTAGTGTGTTAGATGAACTTGTAATGTCCCCGTCTTTATGAATACAAGCGATGCAAGAAAGTGCAATTTTTTTTTTAGGCAGGAAGGCAACGATGACAACAGTTAAACAACACAACTTGACGACGAACACAATGCACATGGAACAGGAAACAAACAACAACGACTCAACACACCAGAACATCATGCAACTGGGCAAAACATGTGAAAATCCAATGGCAAATAAAATCGTCTACCCGCCCGACACAACCAAGACAATGCCTACAAGATAAAGGAAAACATCAAACACCCGACACCATGGATTTGACGACCAGTAATAGAAACCTCTACAGTGCACGAACCAATGCATTGAGGCGTTACAAAATCAAGTACCAAATCAAAATCAACGAACAACGCCCAAAACAGGAAGCACAGGCTCTGGCCAGGTTATCATTCGCCTCTATCCATCAGGGCGCGCAATGATCCCCTCATCAGGAATCATGTTGTCACCAGGCGAGAGGCATGACAATAACCATAGCGCAACATAACATAACTCGACCAATAACCCAAGAAAAATCCAACGTGCCAGGAGACCTAATTAACTGACAAGAAAAGTATACCCACGCACCCAAGCAGCAAGTTGACAAGACGTAGGGGAGAACTAACTACTGTAAAATCATACATCACGTTAAATTCTTGGCGCAACAAAATATAAGGAAAGCATACATCAATTAAAGGACGTGATTAGCCCTTTAAGGATTATTCCCTTTTGGTATCTACAAAGAAAGTGTTATCTAACCTTAATATCGTTGTCCGTAAAAGTTCGTTGTCAACAATCCACATTGTTGTCTATCAATAGATCTATTTCTAACAATTGTAACGCAGTCTAACTGTAAAATCTATGTCTATTAATAGACAGTCGTCTAGCATTGATATCATTGTCTAACAGGTATTGCTATCTATTAATAAAGGTTGTCTAGATTATATTGCAGTCTATTAAATATATTATATAGTAGAATTAATATATGGTATTGTTGTCATTTAATATGTAAAATGGTTGTCAATAAATATTCAATCGCAGTCACACATTACATATGAAATCATTTTCCATAAATATTCAAATCGCAATCATAGAAATCACCGTCATAATCACTGTAATAATAATCACTATAATAATTATCACTGTAATAATAATCGCCTGACTAACATCATTGTCTATTAAGTTATATTTATAAATCTAATGGTAAGAATTTTGATAAATCTATGGACAGATCATTGTCATACAAATGTACATAAAATTATTGTCAAATATATTGAATTCACAAGCTTGCTCAACCATCTATACGCAGCAATTACACACACCATTATCATTCAATCATTGTCAACAAAGGTTAAAAACGCAGTCACACATTCCATATAAAATGTAGTCCTCAATAAATATTCAAATCGCAGTCAACAAAGGTTAAAACACAGTCCTCAATAAATATTTGAATCGCTGTCAACAAAGGTTAAAAACACAGTCTTCAATAAATATTCAAATTGTTGTCAACAAAGGATAAAAGTGCAGTCCTCAATAAATATTCAAACGTATTCCTCAATAAATATTCAAACGCAATCCTCAATAAATATTCAATTCGTTGTCAACAAAGTGTAAATATATCGTTGTGTAATATTACAAAATTGTAGTGTAAGTATTAGAAAACTCGTTGAGTTAAAAAGGATATTGTTAAGCATTACCATATCAATGTTAGGAACATTTACCATCAATTATTATTACCAAAGGGGAAAAATTTGTCATCAAGTATAAATTCGTTGTCTTTAGCACCTAAAAATTTGTTGTATTTAGCATATAAAATTCGTTGTATTTAGCATATAAAAATTTATTGTATTTAGCATATAAAATTCGTTGTATTAGCATATGAAAATTCATTGTAATTAGCATATAAAATTTGTTGTAATAGCATATAAAAATTCGTTGCTTGAGGCATATAAAAATTCGCTCATCATTGTTATTTAATGAAATCAATAGCAGTGGTAAATAAATCTCTATGTAACAACATTTGTTGTCAACAATATTTTAAAAGTTATCCAGGATGACGCTATCTAGGATATCAAATCACAATCCCTTATGCTATTCTATTTTTGTAGCCAATCCACTCTGAAATCCCTCATTAACAATGATTACTCTCTATAAAATAAGTGATAATGTTGTCTATAATTTATATAAATCATTGTCAATGTTTACTTTCCACAAGTGAAAATGATACCCATTAATAATCGTTTGTATAGAAATAAAATCACAGGTAAATAACAATGGTGTAAAAAAAATCGTGTGGTAAACGAAAAAGGTATGTACCAAATCGCATGGTAAATCGTGGTTCAATAAAAACCCTGGTTCAATAAATTTGTGGTTCAATAAATCGTTGGTTCAATAAAATCGTGGTTCAATAAATCGTTGGTTCAATAAAATCGTGGTTCAATAAAAATGTTGGATCAATAAAATCACCGATTCAATAAAAAAGTTGGCTCAATAAATTGTGGTTCATTAAAACTCAGGTACAACCTTCAAGAAAAACGCTGGTAAAAGTTGGTGGTTGATTAAAATGCCTGTGCAACAATCCATGAAAATCACTTGGTAAATTCACGAAAAGAAAGGGGTATGAACTCTATCAATCAACTCTCGGCAATGTAACATTTTTGGGGTAAATTCGAAATCGATGTATATAAAAACATTGTTACAGCAATAAAATCGCAGTCATTAAAAAATTCAATAGCAGTCACTCCATCTCAAAAATGTTGTCAATTTATTACATCGCAGTCACTACATGTAATCACAGACAAAATAACCAACCAAGCATTGGGATTCATCACAAAAATCACAGAGATGATACCGAACAAGTGTTGGGGTTTATCAATAAAATCGTAGGAGTTATACCAATCAAGCATTGGGTAATATGCCCAGAAATTGTAGAGATAAAGCACAGAGATAATCCAACAAAAGACACAAAGATAAATCCTTCTGCAATGAATCAATCAATGCAAGGATGTTCATTCTCAGAAACACAGGGATAAGTAAGGGATAGATAGTTGGGAAAAAATTATCCCTCACTCATCATCCATGCACAGAAAAGAAGGTCTTTTGAATCTATAGGTCTCTAAACGTCGAAGTGATGACCGTCAATTCGGCTCCTGGTCGACTGCTCATGCACGGACTAATGACTGAAGGGATAAGGTAAAAACACAAATTCTTTGTAATAATCAATAAAACAAAAACAGAACAATCATAGAAATGACGGTTTGGGTTACCAAGGAAATCACTTCAAAATGCAGCGAGCGTAAGGCTGGGATGAATTTAAGTTCCTTGATTAAATACACTCAGTAAAACACATTTCTTTACACAATAGAAGTACAATAATGAAATCCCAAGAACAATATTAATATACCATTCAAAAATAAATGCATGCTTACCATAGCCAAATGTGACAGCTCCGAGTCATTGTCCCACACGTGCTCCATCTAGCTCCCTCTTGCCGATCGATGTGACCTCACTAGTACCTCCCAGCCAATGCTAGGGGTACTCTTCTTGCCCCTAAGCCCCCCGAGCTGCAAAGGGGACACACACACAATACCAAAGAACCGTTAGCACCCAGCTCTCCTCGCAAGGTCGAGCTACCACTTGTTACCTGAGCTGGGTATCCCAACTCCCACAAGATAATTTCATTCAAGACAAAAATTCAGCAACGTAACGTTACACATAAAGATCAGATCCATACTCCTCCTCCTCCATCCTTTTTATAGAGTTTTTCAAGTAATTAGTTTCCCAAATTCTCATTAAATTCCATTTTAATTTAATTAATTAGGGAGAAACTCCCACGTACACATGTCACCCATCCCCTAGTTGCACCAGCAATTAATTTTTATTAATTAATTAATTATTCCTATTTCCCTCACCCACCTAAAAGCATTCCTAAAAACGCTCCTAGGTGTCCCAAAAATCCCTTACACTTATCAAATGACTTACGCCTTACTAAATTTATAGTTGAGTTCAAAAATAGCAAGTTCCCAAGGCAAGATTCCTTACTAAATTAGGCATTCATCTTTTTCTTTATGTTTCCCCTTTTTCCTTTAGTTTCCTATTTCTTTCAGGTTTCTCTCTTTTCCCTTTTTAATTAAAAATCAATTTAGCAAGTGTAGAAAGACAACCATTTACCCCTCTATTTTTTTTAACTAAAAATTAAATTAGCATATGTAAATAAAACAATCATTTCCCTTTTTAAAAAAAATAATCCTCCCTTATAATTTTGAAAAATTTTAATCCAACTTTCCAGTTAGAGAGAAAGTTGGAAAATGTTCATGAGCTAAAGAACTTTGGGATAAGCTACATAATCTCTACTTTGAGGGGTCTCCCATAAAAAATCCAAATAATTCTAAAGAATATGCAAGAATAGAACAAGAATAAATATGATTATCATGTCAAACAGATTTAGAAGAAGAATATTATGAAGAAGGCATAGTAGATATTGAAGAATAATTAATCAGTGTGTTAGATGAACTAAAGAAAGAAAGAGAGGAAAACAAGTCTCTCAGAGAAGAATTGATCAAGATAAAGGAAGGTTTTCAAAACCTTGAATAAGTCTAGTAGAAGATTACGAACCTAAAAGTCCAAATAGAAGAAGCTAGAAGCATTGAAGAAACATACTAAAGTCAGATAGAAGAGAAGCAGTGTTTGGAAGCCAAAATAGTAGCACAAAGAAAGGAAGCTGAGAAGAGAGAGAATATGTTGACAGATCATATCAAGGAAAGATATAAGGATTTAAACCATCTTGAATCAGAATTCAGTCAACAAGAAAGAATGCTTGAAGAAGAAATCATCTCCTTGAAGATCCAACTTTAAGAAGCAAAGAGAATGGAATAAATCATAAAGATTCACATAATGAAGAAAGAAGAAGAGATTGAGAAGCTTGAAGAAGAAGTTTTCACATTGAGATTTAAAATCATCAAGCTCAACAAGAACATTGAAGAGAGAGAAAGATCCACATAATCAGTAAAGAAAGTTGAAGAGGAGCACTCCAGGTTGCAATAAAGGAATAATGAAGAAAAGGGTAAGAGTTATGCAGAAGCAATCAAAGGAAGGAATCATGGCCAAAAAGAATCAAAGAATAATGAGTATAATAGAAATACATATTCAATAATACCTTCCACATTCAAGCCACAAAGAAGCTTCAATCATGATGAAGGAATCAACATAAGAGAATATCGTGATCAACCAAGGCATGAATTCAGAAGGACTGCACCACAAAGAAGATAATTCACTCCTGGGTGTGAAAGTTTCTTTTATGGTAATTTTTTTATTTGTACTAACTTTGGACATAAGGTTTTACATTGCAGAGCATATGGAAGAAATGTTTAGACAAGGAATACCTATGTGGCTCCCAAAAACATTGAATGTTATAAATTCCACAATTACAGTCACATAACTCGGAATTGTAGAAGCATGATAGATCTCACCATGAAATAAAACATTAGTGTTAGATACACAAAGTTTTGGAGAAGAAAATAAAGACAAGAATAACATGTGAATAAAGAACAGGTCGCATAGATCGTAGGATTGTTAGTAGTGCGATAAATAAAACAAGAGAAGGTGAACAAAGAACATGCCCAAGATATTTTACTCTCAGGAATTGTAGTTCAAGATCATAATGAATCCACAAGAAAAAAGGATGAAGTCAAAGTATAGAGAGATGATGAGTCTACATATGAAGAGGAAGATTACTCCTCATTAGAGCAAGTTCCTCCATTGTTTTGAGCCATCCGGCTTGGAGACTCCCAGTAAATATGAATATTGAATAGAGGGATTATGTGCAATAGCTACTATAGATCAAGAACCATCCTTTGAGAAGTTTGAAATGTTTGCAGAGACAGATTCAAAGCAGTCAGATAACATAATTACAGAATGACAGCTTGATCGATTGAGAAGCAATATTCCCATGCAAATATTAGAGGAATATCATTTATACACATTTCAGGAAAATATTCATGATTATATGGAAGACTCGAGACATGGATATATTTATTACAGGTTCAAGGATAAATTGCATATGAAAATGGAACTTATTCATTTTGAGAAATAGGAATATGCGATGATCAGTTACAACAAAGAAGGCTTCATAATAGTACAGTGATGGATGGGTCAGCATTGTGGACAATTGAGTATAAGAGTTATGGAAAACTTATAACATATGGACAAATATGGATTTATGATATCATTGAAATGTCTAGATAGATATATGATAGAGCATATTTACAATTGGAATCAATGGAATCAATGTACAAATGAAATTATTTGGTCACAAGAAAACAAGCAATGAAAGGCATAGCAGAACAGGGAAAGAGAAACCTTCAACATAAGCTATATCATTAGAGGGAAATTGTTGAACAGTATGGTCATTAATGTCTAAATAGTGAACATGAAAAACCATGAATATTTAAAGTCAAGAAATTTTGAATGTTTTTTATATATGTCAGAGAATTACAAGAGGAAGCACCAATGGACAAGAAGCACCGGAAGAGATGAAATGAAGAGTGTGCAAGAAGTCCCATATTGTTTTACATATTGAAAAGAAGTCAAGGGGAGAGAAATCACCAGATAGAGAGATCAAGAAATAAAGACTAGAAGCATGCAGATAGGGGGAGACATACCGACACGGGGAGTTATACTTTTTCCCATAATGTCATTGGAGAGAAAAGAACAAAGGCATGAATATAGAGAGAAAGAAAAGAGGCATGGAGACAAAGAGAAAGATCAAAAACATGAAGATAGGGGGAACATCCCCAAAGAGAGATATTATTTTCCATTGATGTCAAAGGGGGAGAAATAAGAGAAGTGGCATGGAGAAAGGGAGAGTGATGGTCATAGGGGGAGAATGAGCATGAGTATTCATATGAGCATGAGTGTTGCCACCAATGCATGTCATTAGTGTTTCCATCAATTCCAAAGGGGGATATTGTTGGACAATTGGTTTTCATTGATGTCAACCCTTGGATATTGATGTCAACCCTTGGAGAAGTACGAAATACTCATAGATGTGATCGAGTCAACCCTTGGGGATGTTTGGAATCCCTAGAGATGTGGACGATATCGTTGGAAATTTTTCTGATCGTTGAACATTTGTTTTACATTTGTATGGTTGATATTGTCGGTAAGTTGATTGATGAAGTCTACAAAAATCCTCGAAGGTGTGGTTTTGGAACCTGAAGTTCTTTGAGGAATTTAAACATGAAGGAAATCGTAAATGTAGGTAACATACTCATGGATGGATAGTTCTCATCATGTCGTTACCAACAATAGGTGGTATGCCACGTGGTTCCTCACGGTTGAGGAGTTATGGACTCATGAAGTTGGAAGCCCCGAAGATTGGCTAAATATCCCTAAACTGTTACAAAATCATTAATTAAGGGAAAAGTGGTTGTAACAAGAAAGTATAGGTTGACCCTAAAATTAAGAAAAATGGTAAAACAATTATGACCCTAAAACGAGGAAAAAGGGTAAAACAATTATGACCCTAAAGTTTTAGGAAAAAAGGTAAAAGATGTATGACCCTAAAACTAGGAAAAAAGGTAAAACAATTATTACCATAAAATTAGGAAAAATGGTAAGACATTTTTAACAAGAAATTAATTAAGGGTAAAGTGGTTGAAAATCAGTTACGTGGAAGAGTATAAATACACATAAATAGTCTATCATTCTTACACACAAGTTCATTGAATATCTATCTAGTGAACACTTGACCTATTGAAGAATATGAGGTAAAGTAAAGGGGATGTTTGTTCCAAGTTTCAGCAAGCTATGATGATGCAACACGACTGCTACATGATTAAAGCTATGCCTATATGCATGTTTTGAAGGTTATTTATTGTTGATGGTATGATACATGTTGAGGTATATTTTGGTGATTCTATGGTGCATGGTTTATGTAATATATTTTGGTATATGGTTGAGGCATATCATGAGTGATATGTCACATGTTTGAGGTACATATCTTATGGATTTTGGCACATGTTTGGTACATGGTTTGGAAGAATATCTTGATGAGGTTGTGGTACATGCTCGATGATGTTAGTACATGATGAGACATGTCTTGGTGATGTTATGGTTCATGGTTTGACACATGGTTGAAGAACATATCTTGATGATTATATGGTGCATTGTTAGAGGCACTTATTGGTGATCTTGGTACATGTTCGGTACATGACTAGAGGCATGTTGTGGTGATGTTGGGTATATGGTTTGAGATATGATATTGGTGATCATGTCATGATTTGCATGTAATTGTGAGTGGATATGGTTGATGATGAAACAATGGCAGTGACAGGTTGACGGTTCAGTATCAGTGGCATTGACATGTTGATGGTGGCAGTGATTGTGGTAAACATAGTTACCAACTTAATGAGAACTGTGACCTCAAAATGAGAACTCTGGCCCAAAAAACTCATATTGTTGCATAAAAAACATCAAAATCAACCCCCAAATCAAAAATTGGTGCTACCAGTAGCACCATTTTTTTAAATGGGGTCAAAATTACAACATTTTTCAAACATGTCCTTCAAAACTTAGACAGTAGCTCA
>ML826690.1:8235-22611 GCA_009831015.1 Picea engelmannii
CCGTGTGATATTGCATTAGAACATGTGTTATGAAACTTGAAAGATTATAGCATGTAAGTAAGATTATGCCCCAAGGGCTTAAGCTAAGATTAGTTACGTGAATGTGAGATCTACTTCTAGAAGATTTTAACCATGTGAGCATATGCAAATCGTAAACACATTACTAATCTAGCCATACAATATTGGGGATGTCTCACCCAAGGTGTAGGCAACCATTAAGATAATAACTTGGAAAGAAAAACAAGAAACTAACCACTCACAATGGCACAAGGTGGAGGCAAGCCTACCTTTGTTGTGCTTGTTATCGCACAGTTTGTAGCTAGGAGAAAAGGCTATAAGATAGAAGGCCAAACTGGCATAACAGGAACCAATCCCACCCAATGTCACCACAATGGGATGGTTCTTTCTCTTTAGGGAGGTTAGGCCCAGGGGAGACGTCCCCGGTGACCTGGGGTTTCGAAGAGGCAAGAGGCTAATAAGACAAAGATAAGATTTCCCCCCTCACAAGTCACCACCAAATAGATAATCCCGGCTAAACAACCAATAATGAAGTAAAACCCCCATTGAAGTGTACCTGCCTGGAACAAAGCAACAACAAACTGATATATGCAAGCTATATTTCAATGGGTTAGTACTTCATGCAAATAGATGATTATCTGAATAATATATAAGCAATATGTCAATAAATGTTGACGAAGTCAATGTTTATCAATAGCAAATAAGATTTATAACACTTCACCAATAAATATTGGAACAAGGTGGCATTCGATGTAACCAATCAACACATCATCTAATAAATGCCTTAGATCACCATTCAATTGCTCAAAAGACAAAACGTTGCTGCATCAATGATATAATAGCCAAGGATGACGTCAACACTTAGGGTTAGTAGGTTAGTCTAGGCTAGGGTTAGTGTAGTTAGAGTTTTAAATTCAAGGTTTTGAGAGTGTTGTGATCAAATTCACTTCAACGCTGGAGGACTTTAGATCAGTGCCTTTAGGGAAAAATGGAGTCAATTTAATGGAGGACGCAAGGGTTGAAGGAGGATGGCTAAGGACTAGAGGGAAGAGTTCTGAAGTGTTGCTATGGCAGGGCCTCAGAAACAAAACCCTAGGGGAGAGAGGCTCACTCTGGTGTTGCTATGGCAAGGCCTCGTGCTCTCTCCTCCTTCCTTAGATGGCAAACGACTAGCTCAATGAAGCACAAAATCAAGACAAGAAAGTTTAATGAGGGAGAGTGTTGCTACAACAAAGCTCTTTCATCAAACCCTAGGAGAAAAACGACCCTAAGTGTAGACAACCTAGGCCTGGGACATCTTCTCCTTCTTGAATTTTAAATGGTATGGCTAGCAAAAAGGGAGGAAGAAAAAGGAGTGTAGCTACGACTAGGCTCTCTTTTCTTCTTCAATGGCTGAAAAATTCTCTATCAGGGGACATGAGACAAGGACCTACTTGTGTGCTTGTCACCTAGGGTTTTGATTTAGCAAAATCATAAATACATGCAAGAAATTAAACTACAACCATTCATTAAGAAGTTTTGCAGAAAAATACTTACAATTCACCAACAAATAACCATGCAAACCCTAGTTGTAACACCTTCCTTTAAGAGAAACACCAATAAATGCCAAAAATGTCTTCCTTCAACAAGTGCGCCTCCCTAAATCATCCAAATACCCAAGAGAGGGCGCAAATTTCAGACCTCCTTATGGAGTGAATGAGTGATGATAAAAAAATGAAGGAGAAATTCCTCCATTTATACAATATCATGACTTAATTTTACTTTTTAGGTCATGTAAAAGGTCGACAAGGCCAAAATATCAAAATCATACTGTTTTACATTAAATTGTCAAATTAAATCCTAAATCAAGCTGAAAAGAGAGTAAAAGCCCCTCCAAGAGAGACGTTAGCCCCTTTTTGGGCAGATGGGGCGTCCTGGAGCAAAACGTTAGCCCTCCTTGGGCTTCTCCAATCTGCCACACATGCCACTGCTGCCTAATTTGTCTCCCAAAACGTCCATGATGCTGGGTGACGTCATGGCCAAGGTGGTGACGTCCTAGGCCTCCCAAGGCTAACGTTCCATTGAAAAAGGGTCATCCCCCCTAGGTCAAGCTCTGCCGGGGTGCCTCTGGTGGAACGTTCTCTTCTCTTCTTGTGCAAAGCTCTGGATCCATCTCTATCTTGTATCTCCCCCCTGATGGGGTTTCAACATCCACCTGATGGGCTCTTCAGCCCCATGGAGGTCCGAACTGATCATCTCCCCATGTGTACTGGTCCAAGATGGTACTTGTCCGTTGGGCATGGTCCTGCACATCAAAGGCTACGCCCTCCATGGGCTCATCAGTCACAGGGATCATAGCAATGTTAATCACATTTCATTATCAATTTTATTAAACATATGCATAAAACCCCTGATAAATCAATCAATAGCTCAAAGACTTTACACAAACCTACAATACAAGTCTTGGGAAAAGGGCAAGGCATCCTATTGGGTTAGTGTCCACTGAATAAAGGGAAGTTCTCGGAAGAGACCTCCTCCAAGCCATGTAGGTGGATGAAGTGGTAAAGGGATGTCCAGGCAGGTGGGTGCAATGAAGGCCAAGGATGCAAGATGTTATCTGTGGGTGCCTTTGTAGAAGGCGAGCTGTACCTGTCATGGATGCAATTCTTTCCAAGCCCATTCATGCTTTTGTTCTTTTTGTCTTTTATTGCTTTTTTCTTTTTCTTTTGCTCAAGAGATAATCAGGGGACACTGCCCTGACATGGTGACCAGTGGTGACAGCGTTACCCACAAGTACTTTCACAGAAATGAGAAGGCTGGCTTGTGATTAGACCCCCTTTCCCTTGGTCATGCAACCAAAGGTCACTGCCCTGGCGTGGTAACCAGCTGATGGCAGTGTCACATTGCTAGGTACCCATGGACCTAATAGGCTGGCTCGTGATGAGAACCCCTATCCTCCGGTTAAGTCTTGTTTTATTATTTTTAGGGTCCTTGTTTCTTGTTGAGAAGCTTTTTATTGCTTTCTCGATGATCCCTGGGCGAAGCATCTCTAGGTTTTATTTTTAGGCTTTTATCTTTTACCAACTTGCTTTTACCTTCTGGGCCTTTAGCCCCTTCTTCCCACTAGATAAGGTGCAACCCTCAAAATAGGTCAACCCAGTGCCCGGACAAGTGGAATGGGACAGGTGAGTGGGAAACAAGATGGAAAAGTGAAGCTGTGAAGGGAGCAGACGATGGCTTCTTAAAGATGACCTCCAGTGGCTAACCAAAACCAACAAACACAGGCTTACTAGGACATCCTGTCAATCCCCCAAAACATGGTCAAGTGGGCAAGTGTAAGATCCAAGCAGTTGTTAGAAATAAAAGGAATCAGATGCATATAATCAATGGTTTTGATGATGAAAGTGACACATACCATGATACCTGAACTAATTACCTCATGAAGCAAGAACCCTCTCTAACACAAGACCAAGCCGATGGTGGTGGAGGCTACTGCTGCTGATAGGGTAAGGATGCTGGAAGAGAGAAAAGGTGGGCCCTCCAGGGCCATGCTGAAGTCAATCCTGCTCTCGGTACTCTATGTCTAGGACCTGTGGGCCTCGAGACATGATCTCCTAGTTATCCCTGAAAGTGGGGGATGACAGTGCCAAAGAGGGTTTGGAAGCAAGATAATGACTTTAGAAATGCTAGAAAGAGAAGGGAAAGGGTGAGTTTTTGTTACCCAATCAATGGAAAAGTTCTTGAGGTGTTGTATGACTGAAAGTGGGCAGCGTAACCCTTATACCTGGTAAGAACCTGCAAAAATCAGCAAGCTATTGCTTGGTGGAAATGCTACACAACACACCAAAAGTTAAGAAAAATTTCTGGTTTTATGTAGAAAATTTTCACATACAAGTATCCCAATAAAAGTAGATTTAATGTGACCTATCTATGATTGTTAGCAAACCGAAATATGGAAAGAATGAGCAAATAAATCAGATCTGAAAAACAATGGAGTTTTAGGTAGGTTTTAAGAGTAGACTCTTCCTTGAGGATAGCCCAATAAAACCCTAGAGGTAAACCTGCAAAAGTTGTGAGAAAAGCTACAAAAATAGATAGAATGTGAGTAGATCTAGATGATAAAACAAAATATTTTGAAATACCCAAATAAACACTTCACTCGATCTATGATAATACTACCACAAAATCTATCCAAACAAAATACTTTGCTTGGAGCTTCTACTCTAGATCTATAAACTTGAAGCAAGAATGAGAGAAGAATAGAACAAGATCACCTCAATAGTAGCAAGAAGCAACAAGAATACTCTTTGTTTCTTCAAATCCTCCAAAGCCTTTCTATTACTCAAGAGGAGAGTCTTGTAGCAACATGTTGCTCCAACACTCTCAAGAGCAAAATAGAAGGAAGAACAATGAACAAGAGAGAGAGAGATGAAGGGAAAATCCAGTAGCATAACGATATCTCAAGATATGGTGTTAAATGAGTGAGGGAGGGGTTCTATTTATACTTGGGAAGGCAAAGCTACGCCTCTTGGATGAGTTACAAGTGTCACACATCAAAGAAAAGTCACTTTTAGGGTTTTGGCATGGATGGATGAAGTGGAAATGAGTTGGAGTGAGTTGGCAAGGCTTTGATAAGTGAAATGATGAGTTGTAGGGTCTAGGGAGGCACACCAAGGGATATAATAAGTCTCCTATTAATTTTTTTATTATTTTTTCACTTTTTGGAGACTTTCTAGAAGGGAGGCACACCACTCTAGGAAAAGTGACGTTTTTGCTTAATGGCTAGGTTAGGGGGTGATGTGAGGGTTGGAAAAGGTTAGGAAAAATCTCTCACACACTTTTCCATCATTACTTTACCCCATTTGCTCAAAATTACAAAAATGACATTTTTCCTATGTCATGATTTAGCAATTAAAATTGCTGTTTTGACTAACTGAGACTCCTAGTGGACAAACACCTAGCAAAAGTTGTCTGACTAAGCTGAAACTTGGTTCAAGGGTGTAGGGGGTCTCATTCCATTTCTTTTGAGCACAAATACTCCTATAAAAAACCCAAGGACGTAGTTTTTACAATATTTGCTCAAAAACAATTAATTAATTAAATAATTAAACCTTCAACCTTAGGAAAATTTAATTAATTTAATTAATTAAAAAAAAACCTATCTAGACTCGACGAAATTCCGCGAAACTTTCTAAGATGTCATACATGGTCATTTACATCATTCCTAAACGATAGCTACCAGAAGATAACCCCATTAGAATGCCTTTCACCACTTTGGAGGAATTATTGCTGGTGGGAGGGAAAAACTCAAGGGAAATTAATAAGGCTGAAAAGCCCAATTGATAACCTGAGGATAAAAAGCCCTTGATGAAAGGAACTCTCCTAATGAAGAAATTCCAAGGTAACTGACCTAACTATGACCCATGCAGACCTATTACATTATTAACCCACGTAGGGGTGCGGAAATTCTGTTTACAAAAAGTTTGCTGGAGGCATAAATTGCCCAGTAGAACCAAACTGTTTTCGACAAATTAGCATCTGATGATGCATCTCTTCATGGCACATGGAGTTGACCCCCTAGTTGAATAGGCGGTCAACACATCTCATTGTGGTGACATTGGGTGGGATTGGTTCCTGTTACGCCAGTTTGACTCTCCAAATTATAGCCTTTTATCCTTGCTACAAACTGTGCGATAACAGGGCTGACTAATGCGCCAACCACCTTCCAATATTGCATGAATCATTTGTTCAACAAGCAACCGAGGAAGTTCCTCTTGGTCTTCTTTGATGACTTGTTGATCTATAGCAAAACTTGGGAGGAGCACCTTCAGCATGTAGAGCAGATTTTGGCTATCATGGAAGAGCAATCCTTATATCTAAGGAATCCAAATGTGAGTTTGGAATGACAGAGGTCTTTTATTTAGGGCACATCTTTAGAGTGAAGGGGGTACATGTACACCAAGAGAAGATACAAGCTATACTTGACTGGTCCACACCTAAGACACTCACAGAATTGGAGGGATTTTTGGGCATCTGTTGCTATCACAGGAGGTTTGTCAAGGGCTTCTTTCAACTTTGCGCACCCTTGATTGATTTGACCAAGAAAGGGCATTCAAGTGGAGCCCAGAAGCACAATTGACCTTTAACAAAATGACGAAGGTGATGAGTCATGTCCAGTATTGGCCCTACCAGATTTCACACAACCTTTCATAGTAGAGTGTGATGCCTCAGGGGAAGGCATTGGGGCAGTGCTTATGCAGAATAGGCACCCTATTGTTTATGATAGCCGAAAATTGAGAGGTCCTAAGCTTCTCTACACCATCTATGACAAAGAAATGCTAGCCATCATGCATGCATTGGCTAAGTTCAGGCAATATTTGGTTGGGGCAAAATTCGTCGTGAGGACAGATCACAACAACCTCAAGTACTTCTTGGATCAGAAGGACTTGAATGAGAGGCAACATAAGTGGGTGAGCAAAATTCAGGCTTATGACTTTGACATTGAGTTTGTCAAAGAGAAGAATAATGTGGTGGTAGATGCCTTATCCAGAAGACCGTCAGTTTTTGCCATGATCGACATCTCAGTGGATTGGAAGGTCCACCTTTTGGTGGAATACTCAAAAAACAGTTTTGCATGCGAAGTGATGGATGGACATGTACAAGATGACAACTTTAGAATCATGGATGACATCATATACTACAAGGGCCGAATTTTCTTGGTCCCTGAGTCAACCTTTAAGGCCAAGGTGCTACAAGCATGCCATGATTTACCAGTAGCAGGGCATCAAGGGTTCATCAAGACATACAAGTAGATACGGGAGAGATTCGCTTGGAAGGGATTGAAAGAAGATGTGATGTGCCACATCAAGGAGTGCACCACTTGTCATGAAAACAAAGATGAACACACTCACCCAGCAGGATTACTTCAACCACTTCCCATTTTGGAGCACAAATGGGAAAACATATCTATGGATTTCATCACAGGGTTGCCCAAGGCTCAGGGCAAAGATTGCATTTTCGTGGTAGTAGACAGGTTGACTAAGTTGTGCATTTTTTCGCCATTGCCACAGACTACAGTGCAACACAGGTTGCAGATCTGTTCTTCCGGGAGGTCTTCAGATTTCATGGTTTGTCCAAAACCATTGTGAGTGATAGGGACAATAGGTTTATGAGCACATTTTGGCAGTAACTCTTCAGGTTAGTAGGTACAACCTTAACACCTAGTACCAACTATCATCCTCAAACAGATGGCCAAACGGAGATAGTCAACAAATGGGTTGAAGGCTACCTCAGGAATTATGTGGTAGGGCAACAAAAGGCATGGGTTAAATGGCTTCACTTGGGGGAGTATTGCTACAACACCACCCATCATATGTCCATTGGTATGCCACCATTTAGAGCCTTATACAACTATGGCCCCCTCTCATTTGTGGAGATTCTCTTTGGTGACAACAGGGCTCCCATGGTTTAGGACTGGATTTAGCAGAGTGAGGACATACTCAGGGAATTGAAGGACCACCTGCAAAGGGCACAAAATCAACAGAAGGTACAAGTAGACAAGCACAAGGTGGAGCGCACATTTGAGGTCGGTGACTTGGTTTATTTGAGGCTTCAACCGTACAGGCAGGCATCCATTAAGAGAAGTGGTGCAAAGAAGCTCCAACCTCGTTTTTTCGGTCCATACAGGGTCAACAGGAGGGTAGGGGCCATGGCATATGAGCTTGATCTACCACAGGGCAACAAAATACACAATGTTTTCCATGTGTCTTGTTTGAAGAGAGCCATTGGTAAACATATCATTCCTATTGAGGAATTGCCACCTTTGGATGAAGGATAGTTGGTACTGATACCGAAGGAGATACTAGAAGTCGGGGAGAAGGAGTTGAGAAAAAGAAGCATCGGAGAATATTTGGTCAAGTGGAAGAACCTATCCATTGAAATATCCCTGATCCAGCTGATCTGGATATCTACTGCTGATCTAGTGTTTTGTCTCTCAGATTTGTGATCAGTCTTCACTACAAATCTGTTACCCACCAGATATTGTTTGAATTTGGTTTAGATGTGCATGATTGCTAGCATTTCCTTGTTGTAAATAGAGTAGAGTCGCTCCAACTTGCTGAGCTTCCTGCTCTCAAACACAATGGGATGGCCTCCCTGCATCAACACTGCTCCAATCCCCACCCTCGATGCGTCGCATTCCAAGATGAACGGTTGCGAGAAGTTCAGAAGGGCTAGAACAGGGCATGTGCTCATAACCTCCTTCATCTTCTCAAATGTCTGCTGTGACTCCTCTGTCTACTGAAAGGCACCCTTCTTGGTCAAATCTGTGAGTGGTGCTCCTAACTGTGAAAAACCCCTGACAAACCTCCTGTAATAGTTGCACAACCCAAAGAAGCTCCGCAACTCTGTCACACTCTTAGGTGTTTGCCAATCCAAAATGGCCTTGATCTTCTCCTGATGTACCTGAACCCCCTGTGCATTGATGATGTGGCCCAAGTAAAGTAACTCTGTCATCCCGAACTCACACTTGGACTCTTTGGCGTATAGTGACTGCGCCTCCATGATGCTCAACACCTCATCAAAGTGCCCCATGTGCTCCTGCCATGTCTTGCTGTAGACCAAAATGTCATCGAAGAAAACCAAAACTAATTTCTTGAACTGCCCCCTGAATATCTGGTTCATGCAAGACTGGAATGTAGCTGGTGCATTGGTCAGCCCAAATGGCATAACCAGAAACTCGAAATGGCCAAAATGGCACCGAAATGCCGTCTTCTCTATGTCATGCTCTCTGATGCTGATCTGATGATACCCAGAGCGTAGATTAATCTTCAAGAAGAAAACTACCCCATGCAGCTCATCCATCCACTCGTCAATGCGAGGGATAGGATACCAGTTCTTGATGGTTTTCTTATTCAAGGCCCGGTAATCGATGCACATCTTCATGGTACCATCCTTCTTTAGGACTAATACAACTGAAGAAGCGAATGGACTCCTACTAGGTTTGATGTGTCCCATCGCCAAAAATTTCTTGATTGATTTTTCTATCTCATCCTTGAACCTCCTAGGATGACGATAGGGTGGGGTGATCATGGGTTTGGCCCCCTCCTCCGACTCAATGGTGTGCTCAAATCCCCTGTCCGACGGTCTCCCTAGTGGAATCGAACCAAAAACCTGCTGATGTCATCCCAACAAGTTCCTGATCTCTGTCTGATATTGCTGTCGACCCTCAAAATCCTTCCGCGTAGTGATCAAGCACTCTGCGACAAATGCTACCACCCCATGCCTGAAGATCCTCTCCATCCTCTTGGACGAGACTGTCCTGGGTGCTCCTGTCGACATGCCCCTCAGAACAACCCTCTTCCCGTCACTGTCTCTGAACCCCATCTCCAAGGTTTGGTAGTTGGTGGTGATTTTGCCCAAGGTGATCAACCACTGGACTCCCAAAACCACATCTGTGTTAGATAGGTCAACCACATAAAATGTATCTCTCACGGTGTAGTTGCCTAACTTGATCTCCAAGTCCGGAACTCTATCTAGACACTCCATTGTATGTCTATCTGCTACTGCGACATCAAATCCCTCAAACTCCTCTATTTGAAGGGCCCGTCTCGATACCAATGAAACCTCGATGAAGTTGTGGGTGGCCCCACCATCTATCAGGGCGATTGCCCGTTGCCCCTGAATAGTCCCTCTGATCCGGAGGATGTCGTACTTGGGAACACCAGAAAGGGTTGTTATGACTCCTCCCTTTGCTGGTTTCTGTCTGCTAGCTTGCTCAGTAGGCTGTGGAACTATTGGTGGGTGGGCCCTTGCAGGTGTCGGTGGTGTATGGGGAGGCTGCTCCTCTGCCTGTTCTGACTCCTCGTCTGAGCTGGTGGATCCACTGTCCTGCTCCACTGTCCACACTGTCTGCTGCCAACTCAATATAATGAATCTCTCCCTTGCCCATGCACTTGTGGCCTGGGACCCAAGGATCTCTGCAGTTGAAGCAAAGCTTCTTCCTCATAAGGTCTCGCCTCGTCTCATCATCCAGCTTCTCCTTGCCCTTCCATTCTCTCTGGAATGGCTTCCTGTCGATCCTTTTGTGGTACGAAGGGTTTGGAAAAGGGTTTAGTTTTTGGCACTGAGTCTGCCAAATCTCGAGTGCATAGGATGGCATCCTGCAAGGTGTGAGGCCGGTATGCCTTCATCTATCCTCTCAAGGGTTCTGTGAGCCCCTCTGTGAATAACATGATCAGCTTGGGCTCAGATATATCTGTCACTGCCACTGCTACCCGTTGAAACTCTGAGATGAATGCCTCTACTGTGCCAGTTTGTTTCAAATGGGCTAGATCTCTAAAATGGATCTCTGGATCGATCTTATCAAATCTGTCCATGAGTCTCTTTGTGAACTCCCTGTAGGAGGTGATGTGACTGTGACCTAATGTCATTAATCCATGATGCCACCACTTGTGTGCCTCCCCCTCCAAGTGTAAGGTAGCGAAATTGATGGCCTCTATCTCGGTCATCTGGTTGAGCTTGTAGTATGTGTCTAGCTTTTGCACCCAAGCTCTGGCGGTGCATTTGGACGATCCGTCAAAAGAAGGTATGGTGAGTTTACTAACTTTCCGGATGAAATCAATGTTTTGCCCCTGCCGCTGCTGCGATCCTCCTCTCTACGTCTCTCTGGGGCAGTTCCTGAGCCCGAGTCCACAATACTCGACTAGGGTCATGTCCTGATGGAAGTCACGGCCCAATGTTGCATGCTCTCTCCTGTACTCTGCAATGTCCTCTGCATGAGTGGGCGACCTCTGTGCTATCGACTGCTGTGCTGCTATTGGGGGTGCCCTCTGGAAACTGGGAAACAAAGGTCTGGGAATCCCACTCGAAGAAGTGTATGTGCAAGTAGGAGACTGGGGTCTACTGCCTGCTCCTGAGTTCCCCTGTGCTGCATGTGGGGCTTGTGTGCCCGTGGTGCCCACTATAGCCAATCTATCAACCATCTGTGCTAAGGACTGAGTCATGGCCCGCTGACTAGCTACCATATCACTGATAACCTGCATGAAGGCTGCCTCTGGCTCCATGGGGGCCTTACCACTGCCCTCTGGTCGCTCATATCTGTCTCCGAGCATCCTCTCTGCCCTCGCACTCAGCCTCATGCTCTGCCCTTCTCTCTGTTGCCTTGTGCGCCTCTTCCTCTTCATCTGGGCTGGGAGGGAAAGGGGGAAAGTTAGACCTAGGCCTTCTTTCCTTGCGCCTGTTGTAAGTGACATATTCGTCACCTACGTGTTCATAGCCCTCTGGGTCCTCTGCTGCACTCATCGTCTTTAGTCACAGGCTGGCAGGACTAAAGCTCTGATACCACTGAAATATTCCTTATCCAGTTGATCTGGATATCTACTGCTGATCTAGTGTTTTGTCTCTGAGATCTGATACTCTGAGGGTTTTTGGATGCGTTTTGTCTTTCAGATCTGATACTTTGGGGGTTTCTGGATGCATTTAAGTTATGCGTTTGAGATGCCCTGTGATTGTCGCATGTGCGTGTCATACATTATGGTTTAAACAATATATATATGATGCATGCGTAAATAAGGAACAACCTCCCAATAAGATGTATTATGAGATTAAGCAAGAAAATACAATGATATACTGGAAATATAGAAAATAGTCCCCAGTTAGATCTCATGGATCGTCACTGGAATACAAGCAGATAACATAAAATACCCGTGATTGGAAGATGAAGGCAGATCTGATGCATGCACGGATAGATCGACAAAATCTGCAGTTCTAGAGAAGCACGGTAACCACTACAAACTGGAAAACTCGTCTTGAAGGTTATAACCGTCGGAATGAGCTGGAAAATGTGTCAATAGAAGCGTCTTGGCCTCTAGGCTGATCCTGGTGACTGTCGGACGAAAGATCTGCCCTCTGAAGCTCCGGATCTCACCCCCTGGGGGTCTGTGCACCTCCTGGGCTCTCTGAGTGCACCCTAATGATTCCACCAATGAAATTTGCTGCTATATGTCTCAGAATGTGCGCCCTGGCTAATGCTGAACTGGGTCGGAGGGGTTTCCTCGGATCTGATCTGAAACTTCGTCTAGAACCCCAACTGTCCTTCCTCAAGAGCTGCGCACTATATGGCCGACTGTTGCGCCCTGAAGGATTCCACCATCAAAATCTGATGACAGGTGGCTCAAACTATGTGCCCTGGCTAGATCTCAACTGGGTCGGAAGGGATCTGCAATACAAGCTCTGATCTTGTGCAGCTACACAAACCCTCTCTCTGGCCTTGCGTCCTCACTGGCTGAGCTGCGCAACAATGCAAACTGGATACTCCTGAATCGCATAGTGAAATACCTGGATGGTATCTTCGATAGGCTAGGGTGTGTCTCTCAACACCAAAACCGATCAATGGTGGTGGTTTTCTCTAGAAATCCACAAAACAGTAGAATGTCGAATCTCCTCCTCCTCTGGGAACTCACTCAACATCAAATCATAACATAGCATAATGAGGAATTAGGTCGACTTCCTCCCTTTATACTCATCTCAATCTAATTCACCATTAACCTCACTTAAGCTAGGCGCTTTTCCTCCTAAGGTGAGTAATTAATTAATTAAGTCCCCCCCTTAACACCTTTTCATTCTATTTCTCCGTTGACTTAGGCTTAAGTGACATTTCCTATGTTTTTTGGCTTAATTCATTGTTTAGCCATCAATTCTCCCTTATTTCTCCTCTCGTTCCCTGTTTGTGCCTGACTGTAGTCTACAGGTGTTGATGATTGCAGCTACGTGAGACATTCTCCAGAAGACAAACTTGAGAAAGAGCCCCTGAGAGGGGTGTGTGGTTCCTACATGAGACAGAGTTGGAAAGTAGAGATGGCCTCCTCCTTACAGAGAGTTGAGAAGAACTCCAGATGATTCTCCTGTGTAACATAGTGAGAAAGGAGATCTGTAGAGTTGAATGTGCCTGTGGCTGAGCACAAGGTGAACGTGTGAAATCCCAAAGTGCTGGGTGCATCGTCATGAGACAGAGATGAAGATGATGTATTAGCCTCCTCTGAGCAGAGAGTTGACGAGAAATTCCAGATGACTCTCCTGTGTAATGCAGTGGGAAAGAAGATCTGTTGAGTGGACGTGCCTGTGGATGAGCACAGGTGAACGTGATTCTAGTGGCTGAGCACTAGTGAAGAAGTGGTTCTTCTGTGTAATGCAGTGAGCCAAAGATATGGACATCCCCATAGGATGTGCTCCTAGTGGCTGAGCACTAGTGGGTGTATGAGATCCCTTGCTATATTGTTCAAGAGTCAGACCTGCCTGTAACCCTAATTGTAATGTAAAGGGTACAGGTCGGCTCCACTTTAATGTAATTGATAATTAATGTAAAAGATAATTAATCTGGTTATTATTAATTATACTGTGACTTAGAGAGGTTGGCCCTGTTGTGCCAATAGACACTTATGTTGATAGGTCAAGTCTAATATAAGTAAAGGTAGATTCCCCATTGTGGAATCGTATCTTTCATGTGAGTTTGGAAATTTCAGCAAGTACACCTTCTTGGGAAAAGTGCGCACCTCTCTTGGGCGCTAGTCTTCTAGGGTTTGAGCACCCTCTTGTGTTCTAGGTTTTATTGGTGGTGAAGGTCTTTCTCTTGAAGAATATAGCAAAGGATTTGGCTGGGTTTTCTTCCCTTGTTGAGAAGGGTTCCCAGGACACTTCTTGTGTTCTTGTGCATGGTGTTTCTTCTTGTGATCTTGGTTGCTGCAACATTATTGGTTATGGTTAAGTCAAATGCTAAAATGGAATGAACTTCATGCTTAACCTTGCTTATTGAAAAATCAACATGGTATCAAAGCATAGGTCTTGAAGAACCCATTGCACAAAACATATTTCAACCATCCTCTCTCTCTTCTGCAGAAACCGTACGACCCTCCTAGGGTTTTCAGAAAATCCGTACGGCCTACTCTTCTGAGGATTTTCAGCACTTGAAACTTGGACGTTGGGGCTAAAAAGGACATTTGTGTGTACGACCTCCTTCAACGCACCTCCAGTAAGTCTCAAATTGGAATTCCGAGCATTTTGACTTTTTGGCCTGTTATCGCACGGTTTGTAGGAAAGGTTAAATAGCTTGAGTCAAAGGTAGAAACCGGCGTAACAGGAGCTTCCCCACCCTATTTCTTTGGTAGTTTCAAGGAAACTATCTGGCGACTCCACTAATGACGAAGCCAACTATGACTTCACAATGGGATCCAGGAAAGTATAGACCTTTAGATATGAGCAAAATCCCTGGATATCCCAGGAATATGCCTCCTCGTTATGAAGATTTTCTTCCTTGTTTTGCTGGTTTCCCAGGAGACTGTCCCGAGTCTCACATGATGGAATTTTGGACATTTTTTCAACGCT
>ML826691.1:28167-40668 GCA_009831015.1 Picea engelmannii
AATCTTAACACTTGACCTTGTATCCTTTGCCTCTTCAAACCCCAGGTTACCGGGGACGTCTCCCTTGGGCTAACCTCCCTAAATAGAAAGAACCTCCCCATCGAGGTGACATTGGGTGGGGAAGGTTCCTGTTACGCCAGTTTGTCCTCTATCCTATAGCCTGTGACCTAAAATACAAACTGTGCGATAACAAATCCCAAGCTCGTCAGGAAACTGTCAATTCTTCCATACCAAGCACTAGGAGCTTGCTTCAATCCGTACAGAGCATTCTTCAACCTGCAGACATGAGTCATTATGTCTTCAACTTCAAACCCTTGAGGTTGTTCTATATACACTTCTTCAATGACACCATTTAAGAAGGTTGTTTTCACATCCATCTGGATTCTGGTGTAACTTCCACTTCATCTTTGCTGCAAGAGATATGATGGTTCTGATAGAAGTGTATATGGCTACAGGAACAAACGTCTCTTCATAATCAATGCCTTCCTTTTGAGAAAAGCCACGAGCTACAAACGTTGCTTTATGTTTTTCAATACTTCCATCAGCAACATGTTTTATCTTATATAACCATTTGGAAGATACCACATCTTTGTTCTTCGTTATGGGAACTATTTCTGTAATGTCCCCACTTTGGGACATCATTACATTACAGAGGGTTATGGTGACCAGAGTAGCCAGTTGGAGATTATAGCGAGTACAAGAGCTATTGAGGGATATTTTGGGGTCCATCTTGCATCGCTCATCCTATTTCATCATTATGATCCATTCCACACAGATTGGCTTTGGTTCCGTTGCATTTCGACGATTTCCACGATTTTGAGTATTTTGAGCTATAAGTCAATTAAATTCACTGAAGAGGTCATTTTGGGCACAATACTTGGAGGCACCTCTCAGTGTAATAGCTCATTGGAATCAGGAGGAGCAACACTACAGGATAGGATGGTGAAGTGACTTTCAGTGGCCAGGGAAGCCACGAGGGGAGATAAGGCACTTTTCAGAGGTAAAAAGGTTAATTAATTAATTAAAGTGATTTAATTAATTAATTAATAATTAAAAAAAGAAAAGTCACTTTGGAGAGACAAGTGGATGCAGGAAGTATAAAGAAGAGGCAAGGGCCTCTATTCTCTCATTCATTCATGTATGTTTATCATTTTGATAACCGGCTTCTAGCTAGAGAGCCCATACCTTGGGGGTTTTGAGGGTTTTGACTTAACAAACCCTAAAGGACGATCCAGTGGTGAAAGATTCCAACTAGCTTGTCCCAAGCTTGGTCTCGGAGATGCAATACACTCCCACACCATTCTAGTTCAAATCTACATCAATGCAGGAGGGTTCTACACCAGCCACAAGCACGGGAAGGAAGAGAGGGCGCACCATTGGGGGTTTCCAACAAGGGGGGTGCACCATCTATTGAAGGAAAGTTCGATCTAGCCAAGGAGAGAGGATTTTGGAGATTTGAGCATCTGGGATCTTCTTGCAGGATCTCCACCATCATTTCTGGTACTTTTTGAGAGAGTTCTATGGTTCAGATTATTTCCTAGAGCATTGGGACGAATTGGAGAGGAGGGCAATTTTGAGATTCAAATCTATTCAGTTGGAGGGGTTAGACTTCAGATCTGACCCTGACACTTCACCTAGTGACTTGCAGTGTCTCGATCTACCTTTCTAGCGAGTTTCAAGGCATTTGGAGGCCTCCTTCATCAGGACTGAAATTGTAGGGTTTGGTAGTTTTCAAGAGGGCGCAACTTCATTGGAGGATTCAACATTTGGAGGAGTTTCCCTTGGTATTTCGGTTTGAGATTTTAGGAGGGGACTCTACACCTCCCGATCTACAGTTTGGCATCTTCATTTGACTCATTTGGGGGCTTCTTCAGCTGGGTCAAATTATTGAGGGTTTCAGTCATCTACTAGAGCATGGCTTTTCCTGTTGGGGGGTTTGGTGTTGCATACGGCCTACATCTCTACTTGTATTCAGTCTTCATCGTGTATCCAGCCTTTGGAGGCTTATAGTATCTTCATAGATCATTTTGTAGCAGCTTCTATTGTCTTTATTGGAGCCATCTGTTGAGCATTCCAGATCGGCCTCTTCATTGTAGTAGGTTCTTCTATTTATGAATAAAATCAGATCTGAGGTGTTTTGGCTTGTCTATAATATTGTTGATCTTGCATATGGTTGAAGTATGTTCCATTACGATATCTTCTTGTTTATTGCTGCAACACACATTAAATTCATCAACATAAACCCTAAGGCCGAAATCAAGAGGTCAACCTGCAAGTAAACACATACAAACAAGTAAATCAGCAAAGTGTTTGACAAAATGCCACAGCCAGTAAAAGTTTAAAAAGACACCCAAAACCGTGATGTTCCTGGCATGTTGGCTTGGGAACATTACAATGGTATCAGAGCCTAGACTCCTGCCAGCCTGAAGGGTCTTACACAAGGAGAAATGGATGAGATATCCTTTGAGATAACATACTTGGAGATAAAATATTCCGACCTTAGCAAGGAAACTAGGGCTCAAATAACCTTTCCATAGTATGTAGCCTTCAGAAATCCCAGTTGGAGTGAAGAGGATGTTTTACACGGGATCATCGCAGCAAAGGAAAAGAGAGCCAGAGCAGTTAGATGGTTGGAAGAACAGAGAAACCCCACACCCATTAGGAGCATGCAACTTTGCTACAGTTGCAAGGTGCCTTGGGAACCAGATCATAGGTGTATGAGTAAGGGTAAGAAGCATATTATTGAGGTACACTATGACAGTGAAGATGAGGTGTGTGAGGACACAGAGCTAGAGCTAGATGCTTATTTGGAGCAGTGCGATGATGCTAGTACAGAGGCTAGTGATTCTGACACGCTTGAGGAGGATAATGACTCTTGCACACTTGCAGATACTAGTGATTATGGCACGCTTGGGGAGGATGGTGACCCTTGTGTAGTGGATAGACAGTCGGAGGGACAGGATGACAGCACCTGCATTGCAGCAGACATATCACATGGTGTTGATGACCCTACACCTCAGCAAAGTAGAGACACTAGTGGGGGTTCACACGTGCTAGCACCTATAGATGACGAGCACCCTATGGTGACTATGACACATCCGTCATCATTCCAGACACCTATGACCACCATATCACATGAGGATAGTAGTGGCATGACAGATATGATGGAGGAGCCATACGTGAGAGATACACACCAGAGACACATGGATGCACAGATCTAGGATGAGATACAGGGCGTACAGACTGTTGACCTTACACATACAGATCAGCATGAGGAGATTGAGTCACAGCTTTTGGAGACTCCATTAGTTGAGCAGATTGTGGATACTGACAGGTTGATAGGGCACTTACTTCCAGGATCGGCCTGCATTGACGAGGATGCACTCTTTATTAGTCAAGATGACCTTAGCACGTGTCTGAACACATCTATATGGGATCCAGGCACAGATGATAGTAGCAAGGTGAGTGCACAGGAGGATGCAGGTGCTCACACCGGTTACAGTATGATTCAGAGAGAGCTAGCAGTTGGGGATGTTATGCAGTCACATATAGGAAGACCTAGTAGCACAGTAGACAGGGATCAGTTCAGTGTTTCATCTTTTGCAGAGAGGGTTGTTGGGGATTCCGGGGTTGACATTAGCAGGACTGACACTAGCAGTGAGGGATATGAGTTGGCACCTCAGCATGACTATGATCAGGAGTCACACTACTTGATAGGACAGTTGAGAGTCAGTGAAGATATGATCATGGTAGCCAACAGGCGCATTGATGACATGCATGCATTGATGGTCGATTGTTGTTGGAGGGCATCAATGGCACATGATAGTTCAGATGAGGCATTTTCCATAGATGACTTTCATACTCTCTTAGAGAGAATGTCTATGATGAGGACCGACTTCCAGCAGTTGTTGACAGACAGGGACTACCTACTAGGGATTGGCGAGATGTATCACAGGGCCTTGAGGGAGCAGGAGTTGGAGATGGACCGACTCACTCAGGAGTTGGAGAGCACTCTAGGATTCTTGAGAGGCACATAGACAGCCCTTCAAGATTCAGAGCCCATATCAGAGGAGCTTCTTGAGGAGATCCGTCAAAGATCCGCTTCATCTATCCTAGTGGACACCCAGATATGTCCTTCGGTCACGGGGCTAGAAGATGTTGGTGATCTAGCAGAGGAGCACCAATTGATGGAGGACACTTCCATTTGTGTTCCAAGAGTGGTTGACCTTCTGGTAGAGGTTGATCCAGTAGTACGCCCAGGATCTATGATGCAACAGCAGTATACAGGAGATGACATGAGTATGCAGGGGCATACCGTGATGAGTGATAGTTCACATAGAGTTGCCGAGACATGCAGTCGGATTCAGATGGATGTATTGGATTGCAGGGAGGAGACACACTTAGGGGAGCATGCAGATTTCACTCCTTTGCAGCAGCACATGGTTATGAGAGAGCACCTTCACCATATCAGCAGTTGCATGGGAGACGAGGGATGGAGATTGGTTTACCAGCAGTTGGAGGAGTTACTTTCGGTTGTACCTGATGATTGGGGTTTAGTGATGACTACAGGCGAGCAGTTATCATGGGTACCGATATATGTGCTTTTGGTCGAATCCTGGGGATTGACCAAGGCAGGTGGTATTTTTCAGTCCTACAGTCAGCTACAGATGTCTTTGTTATCCTTTCCCGACACTTTTATCATGGACAGCAGCATGAGGAGAGATAGACAGTGGCTGAGGACATGGGGAGTGGCTAGGTCAAGACCACCTGACATGAGTGTTTTTACGGCATCCAGCAGGATAGAGGTGGGTCGTCATAGGCAGCCAGTTGAGACTTGGTACGTGATGGTGAGCATCATAGGCCAAATGATAGCAGATGAGCACCGAGGGCTTATGACAGTGATCAGTCTCACAAAAGAGCCGTTAGAGGAGATTGGAAGTGATAAACTTCCAAGTTTGCCATGGGATCTGGGAGTTCACCTGGTTAGTAGGATGTTTCACTATGTGATGACCCAGATTGTGTCAGAGAGCCACATACGCCACCATGGGTTAGTTTGGAGTGGGCCTGCAAGGATTTGTCCGATGGAGCGAGGCAGGGAAAGTTGTTTTGACTTTCCATTGAGCTTCAGTGTTGAGGGGAGCACATCACTTGAGGGTGTCTCACAGAGGTCTTGCAGTACCTCATTCTGGCATCAGCATGAGCAGTTGATGGAGGTCGTGTTGATCTTGGTAGGGATTTGGAGGATGGACTCATTCCGAGATGAGGCCATGTGTCATGTGCAGGAGATTCACAGGGTTGATATATTTCAGGACTATGCTTCACAAGATACTGCAGTTCACTTCCTGATATGGGATCCAGGCGGTGGAGTGTATGATAGTTCATCTTTGGACAGGTTCTACTGTGTGACCTACAAGTGGACATGGGATCCTAGTATTATACTTGGAGGGATTTGGTTATTGCTTAAGGACAAGCAATATTCTAGCAGGGAGGACTGTAATGTCCCCACTTTGGGACATCATTATATTACAGAGGGTTATGGTGACCAGAGTAGCCAGTTGGAGATAATAGCAAGTACAGGAGCTATTGAGGGATATTTTGGGGTCCAGCTTGCATCGCTCATCCTATTTCATCATTATGATCCATTCCGCACAGATTGGCTTTGGTTACATTGCATTCCTACGATTTCCATGATTTTGAGTATTTTGAGCTATAAATCAATCAAATTCACTTAAGAGGTCATTTTGGGCACAATACTTAGAGGAACCTCTCAGTGTAATAGCTCATTAGAATCGGGAAGAGCAACACTACAGGATAGGATGGTGAGAAGTGACTTTCAGTGGCCAGGGAAGCCACGAGGAGAGATAAGGCACTTTTCAGTGGTAAAAAGGTTAATTAATTAATTAAAGTGATTTAATTAATTAATTAATAATTAAAAAAAGAAAAGTCACTTTGGAGAAACAAGGGGATGCAGGAAGTATAAAGAAGTGGCAAGGGCCTCTATTCTCTCATTCATTCATGTATGGTTATCATTTTGATATCTGGCTTCTAGCTAGAGAGCCCATACCTTGGGGGTTTTGAGGGTTTTGACTTAACAAACCCTAGAGGACGATTCAGTGGTGAAAGATTCCACCTAGCTTGTCCCAAGCTTGGTCTCRGAGATGCAATACTCTCCCACACCATTCTAGTTCAAATCTACATCAGTGCAGGAGGGTTCTACACCAGCCACAGGCACAGGAAGGAAGAGAGGGCACACCATTGGGGGTTTCCAACAAGGGGGGCGCACCATCTATTGAAGGAAAGTTCGATCTAGCCAAGGAGAGAGGATTTTGGAGATTTGAGCATCTAGGTTCTTCTTGCAGGATCTCCACCATCATTTCTGGTACTTTTTGAGAGAGTTCTATGGTTCAGATTATTTCCTAGAGCATTGGGACGAATTGGAGAGGAGGGCAATTTTGAGATTCAGATCTATTCAGTTGGAGGGGTTATACTTCAAATCTGACCCTGACACTTCACCCAGTGACTTGCAGTGTCTCGATCTACCTTTCTAGCGAGTTTCAGGGCATTTGGAGGCCTCCTTCATCAGGGCCGAAATTGTAGGGTTTGGCAGTTTTCAGGAGGGCGCAACTTCATTGGAGGATTCAGCATTTGGAGGAGTTTCCCTTGGTATTTTGGTTTGAGATTTTAGGAGGGGACTCTACACCTCCCGATCTACAGTGTGGCATCTTCATTGGACTAATTTGGGGGCTTCTTCAGCTGGGCCGAATTATTGAAGGTTTCAGTCATCTACTAGAGCGTGGCTTTTCCTGTTGGGGGGTTTGGTGTTGCATACGGCCTACATCTCTACTTGTATTCATTCTTCATCGTGTATCCAGTCTTTGGAGGCTTATAGTATCTTCATGGAGCATTTTGTAACAGCTTCTATTGTCTTTATTGGAGCCATCTGTTGAGCATTCCAGATCGACCTCTTTATTGTAGCAGGTTCTTCTATTTATGAATAAAATCAGATATGAGGTGTTTTGGCTTGTCTATCATATTGTTGATCTTGCATATGGTTGAGGTATGTTCCATTACAGTATCTTCTTGTTTATTGCTGCAACACACATTAAATTCTACAACATAAACCCTAAGGCCGAAATCAAGAGGTCAACCTGCAAGTAAACACATATAAACAAGTAAATCAGCAAAGTGTTTGACGAAATGCCACAACCAGTAAAAGTTTAAAAAGACACCCAAAACCGTGATGTTCCTGGCATGTTGGCTTAGGAACATTACAATTTCCCATACATCATTCTTTATAATGGATTGGTATTCTTCTGTCATGGCATCTGCCCATTCTTTCTTCTGAATGGCTTCTTCAATGCAAGTAGGCTCCTTTTCTATGAGATCACACATCAAAGCCATATAACTGGAGAATGGCTTAGGTTTCTTGATTTGTCTCATGGTTCCTTCTGGGGCACCACCTCTCCATCTTGAATAAGTTCCCTTGCCCAGGTTGGATTTCTCTTGTGAGAGATCGTCATCTGGGGAGGTTCTTGAGATTCTATCATATCATGATCTTCTTGAATCTCATCATCAGGGGAAGTTGTGACTTCCCTCACTGGTTCTGCAACTCTAGGAGCTACATCCTCTTCTTCATATACTTCTTCAACCTGGCATCTCCTTGATTTCTTGAGTGTTGCATCTTCATCAAAGGTTACATCTCTGCTGATCTCAATATGATGGTAACCTGGTATGTAAATTCTGAAGGCCTTCGAGACCTCACAGTATCCAACAAATATTCCCTTCTTTCCTAAAGGGTCCAGCTTGGTTCTCCTTTCCTTCGGAATGTGTACAAACACTGGACAGCCAAATATCTTGAGATGGCTTACTTCTGGCTTCTTTCTGAAGAACATTTATTCGGGGGTTTTGAACCCAAGTACACTATGGGGTAATATGTTTTGAACAACAATGACGTTTTTGCTTATCTAGTGAAAGGTGCTCTCTTCAGCTTAGCTCTGATACCATGTTAAGTTTTGAGCTATTATTAGGTTTCTTTTCAATTTACTAGATAACAATAGCATAGGTAGGATCACTGAGAGAAACACAATCACAAGATACACAACATTTATCCTGGGAAACCCTCATGGGGGAGAAAACCCAGCAAAAAATTCTTTAATATAGATAGCCAAGACAATGCCAAGACAATAAGCCAAAACACTAGAGAATATCCAACACTAAGCAATGCGCCTCTCTCTTCCTTCTTCTCCCAACTGCAGCTACCAAACTTGCACACTTGATGAGTGAATGAGTGAGTGCGAAAATAAGGTGTTGGCTTCCTTTATTTATACCGGTTGGCAGGTGATGGAAAGGTGTCTCTTCACTGAGCAGGGCCGACTTGTCTTCTTAGTGGTTAAAACCACTTTAATTAGGCCTGGGGGTCGACTTCTTAATTTGCATAATACAATTAGGGTTTGACCAATCCGCAAAAGGGGATTTGGTCAATTACAATGCCCGACATGATCAATCTACAAAAGGGGATTTGATCTATAAATAAATGACTCAAATAATAATAATAATAATAAGGAAATATGCATATTAAGGTTTGGACCATACAAATGTGTCGATTGATGCCTCATAATGGCTCCAAAATATTTTAAATGGTTTTTTGGACCCAAATTTCCAAATTTGGACTGATCGCTAAAATGGCTCTACAAGTTGATTCCTCCAATTGTTTCAACCATAAAGCATCTAGATATATGAAAAATAATATAATGATCCAATCTGTATCATACCTCTCTGTTTAGGGAGGCATTTGGTCCCCAAAAGATTTACTGAATGAAGTGAGGAATTTTTTCCTCTACCTTCTCCCTGACGTACCACTTTGCTTTGCCTGGAAGTTGTCCTTTCAACCCAACCTACCAAAGGTCATGTTTCCCCTGTCTTGTAGTTCTGTACCACTTCTGCAAAAATGTTTCCTATGCCAACTCTACCTAAGCATCTAGTGGTAAATTGTAAAATTCCCAAGTAAAAATACCAGGAATTTAATGGATTATTGTTTTTTCTGATTGTAGTATTTTTTCAAGCAGTTTGTTGTCTTTGCCTTCTAAATTTCGCTGGGGTTGATTTATAGAGTTTTTACAGCAAGTAAATGAAGGAAATATAGCAACAATGGAAATACAACCAGATACAATAGAAATAACACAAGAAAATAGCCATAAATACCTCATATCTACATTTTATTTAAATATATAGCTAACCTCAATACAAGGGATGGACAGATCTAGAATAGAGATGGAAGAATAATGTGTGTGGTTGATAGTAGCTCCAAGATACAATAACAATAGAGAGAGATAATCTCTCTTGAACTCCCAATAGCTTCATACAAGATATGAAAGATCAATTTCTTTCCCTTCTATGACATAGTTAGTTGCTCTGGCTGAGTTGCGCCCCTCTCTGGATGGAAACTCTCCTAGGAATTTCGACCCTGCTAGATCTGGCCTCCAAACTCCTGAAAATGGTTGTAAATCTATAGAACTGAATATGGTAAGCTCATAAGAATAGATTCCTGGTTGTAGTTGTAGATATGACCCCCCAAAGCTCTGAATATCTAAGAGCAAGTGCACCCTCCTTCGGAAATTCGCCCAGCTTCAATAATAAATAATTATGAGGTGATAAACCCCCACAAATTGAAGAGAAAAATCACCCTAGGGATGGAAAACCCTCATGTGGTGAGATTTACTCTATATCCAATATCCTCTAAGCAAAAAGAACTTCTCTTCCCTTGGCAGTGCGCCCCAATCCTGCAGAAACCCTCAAAATGGTGCACTATCTCCACAAATCACTGCTGCAAAATGATCTAGAACTGTGTAGAATGGTGAGGGTGGAATCTTTCACCACCTTGGCCAAGCTTGGATCAGCAACAAAGGAATCTTTCACCCTTGCTAATCTCTACGGTTTGTTCACTCAAAACCCTCAAAACATCCAAGTTGTAGAGTTGAAAGATGCAAGTGAGAAATGATCAAGAATGAACTGAGTAATTCGCCATCCTTCCTTTTATCCCACCTTCTAATTCTCACTTAAATTATCATTTTGGCTTTCTAAGTTTCTTTTCTCCAATTATTTCATAAAGCCACTTTATTTTTTTTCTTTTTAATCTTTGTCACCTTTTGACAATAACTTAATTATTCGGTGACCCCCTTTTTGACCCTCTTAGTCCCCTTTTTCTTAATGAGACTATAGCCTAGGGGGAACAACTAGGCTACTAAGTCCCCCATGGTCAATATCACATGGAAATCCTCTTTGGAAGGTAGGGCACTCCTCCTTTTGATACAACATGGAGGGCTCATAGAGTTTGAGATTCTCCACATTCACTACTGAGTAAATGTGCATGTATGGGGGTAGACTAAGTCTGTAGGAAATATCTCCCACATTTTCCAATACCTCAAAAGGACCATACCGCAAATCCTTGATCTTCTTACCAGGACCCTACAGTCTTTCCTTATTCAATTGTAGTCATACTCTGTCTCCCACTCTAAATGTTCTCTATGTTTTGTGCTAGTCATTTCTAGCCTTGTACTTTTCTCGTGACTTCTTCAGTGTCTCCTATACTTGCAAATGGATCTGCCTGATCTTCTCAACATTTTTTTCTACTTTTATGCATCTCTTGTGAGGTCCTCCCTCACTCCTTGTTTTCCATATACAACATCTAAGGGTGAAGGTGGCAAATATCCAAAGCAAGTTTCAAAATGTGACTTACTAGTAGAAGTGTGGATTGCTTTGTTATAAGAGTGTTGTATATAGATCATATTTTCATCTTAGGTCTTCGGATGCTTCTGATTGTAACCCCTCAAAATCTGCACCAAAGTCTTGTTAACTACTTCTGTCTACCCATTTGTTTTTGCATGGAATGTTGTAGACCTCTTGAGCTTAGTGTCCATCTTATCCCACAATGTAGTCCAGAAAGCACTAAGAAATATGGTGTCTCTGTCTGAGATGATGCTCCTTGGTATCCCAAAGTGCACCCAAACCTATTCAAAGAACAAGTTTGTTGCTTCCTATCCCTTGATGGTCTTTTTACAAGGCATGGGATGCACATTTTGTTGAACCTATCAACTACCACAAATAGATATTCATGTCCCTTCCTATTTGTTGGTAAACCTCCCACAAAATCCATGGAAATACTTTCCCAAGGTCGAGTGGGTATAAGTAAGGGATGATATAGACCTTGCTTCTTGTTATTGGGCTTGTTGGTACAACAAAGTATACATCCTATAGTATACCATGATACATCTTCTTGCATTCTGGTCCAATACACATACCTCTGTAAGTTGGAAACTGTCTTCCCAACACCAAAATGTCCTGCAACCTTGGAGGTGTGAGCCTCTCTGATAAGCTACAATCATTCACCTTTAGGAACACAAATCTTGTCGAGCTTGTAGAGTAGACCATCCTGGGAATGATATTCAACCTTGTTGACAACTTCTTAAATATGAATTTGGCCCTGTATCTATTGAAACACCTCCTTAAAGTCCTCATCTTCTATGTATTCCTCTTTATATGCATCATGGGTAAAAGGCTATGTGTGCATCATAGTTCCTATAGTTGTAATATTGGATGTGGGTGGCCACAAAAGCATGTCTGCCAACTTGTTTGTGCTACCCTTCTCATACTTTATGACCAAATGAAACTACTATAAGAACCCCATCCATTTGTAATGTCTAGTTTGTTGTAACTTACTTTGGGCCTACAAATATTGGAGCGGCTGGTGCTCTGTGTGAATGATGGTCTCCTTTCCCATCAGATAGTGCTTCCACTTTTTGACAACTAGTACCAAGGCATAGAGATCCTTGTCATAGGTAGGGTAGTTGAGGATCTCCCCATGAAATACTTCAAAACGATAGTAGACATGCCTTCATCCCTGCATCAGAACTACTCCCATGGCATACCCACCTGCATATGTCTCCACTTCGAAGGGCTTCTGCAAGTTTGGTAGCATGAGCAATGGTGCTTGACTGATCTTTTTCTTCAGCTCATCAAATGCCTTTTGCTAATTATTCCCCCACCAAAAAATATTACTTCATGTTGTTATTGTGTGGAGTGGTGCATCTATTGTTGAACATGATGCTATGAACTTCTGCAAGTATTTTGCTACCCCAACAAAGCTCCTAACTTCTATGCAATTTGTAGGAACTAGACATTTCATGATGGCATCCATCTTGGCAGGATCTATCTTGAGCTCACCCCCACCGATCACATACCCTAGATACACCAAAAACTGTTGAGAAAACTCACATTTATTGAGATTGGCCAACAGTTGGTGCTTCTTCAAGGTCTCTAACACCTGCATAAGATGTGATCCTCCCAGGTAGCACTATAAACCAACATATCATCCAAATAGAAATAACAAATGAATCTAGATAAGGGCGTAAAACATCATTCATTAGTCTCATAAATGTAGTTGGTGCATTGCATAAACAGAATGGCATAACCAACCACTCATACAAATTGTGCCTTGTCTTGAAG
>ML826691.1:50285-104065 GCA_009831015.1 Picea engelmannii
CACCATACAAGCTTTCCCTCCTATGAACAAGTCTACAAAGGATACCATGGAAGAATTAATCAAGTCTAAGCCAAAACTGCTTAGCAAACTAAGACATGCTTTAAATTATCGTGTTTACTGCATTGTATGCACGGACCATCTAAGAGGCTAGTTTTAGCTTATCTATGTTTGCTAGGAAGGCCCTTAACCAACACTTTCCATCCAAGAAATATAAGCTTAAAAGAATAAGGTGTGGGCCATGTAGTGTGAATCCTTCTCATCTAGTGTTCCTCATCATCCTATCACCCACTGGGGTTCACTTCTCAGCAATACTGAACTCAACCTTTTGAAGGGCCGCTTTAAATTTGTCCGTAGCATCAATCACGTTAATCGATTCCAAAAGAGAGCTTATATTTGTTGTTAATGATCGAACTGCTGTAGAAATCTCCCAAGAGAACAATCAGCTCATTCTGCATCCCACAAATCATGCCATTTACAGACTGCTTTCCTAGATAAAAAAAATCCACCCTTCGTTTTGGGAAGAAAGACAACATTAGTTCTGTAGCGCCAACTATTACTATCACAACCTGCAACTTCTTCCAAATACGATTCGCAAACGCATAACCCTGAATTTTAAAATAAAAAAAATATTCAAAGAACATCGCAAAGTCAAGGACTCTCGATGCCAAGGGTGCTCTTAGCTGATAGCACCTAATGCTTTATTCGGGTAATACCCAACGACACCACGAGTAATAATTCACTTAGCCACCAACACTAGACCTGGAATCCTTACATCAACCAGCCTAGGACCTCCTTTTCTTTGAACGAGGTGCATGTTTCCCAAGAGGCTAAGGGTAATCCCGTCCCTCCCCCTGTTTAATTTCGAAGAATTCTTTCAAGCTTATCATAATCAAAGTCGTTATGGATCCAACATGAAGAATAGCACACATGACCATCTGCCAGAATTCTTAACAACATCACTGAGATTTCCCTGTTTTACCACTTTCAGTTTTGCCTTCAATTTAACCAACCCACCCCGACTTATCCTTGGAGGAAACATTAAGTCCAACGGGAATCCCAAGATGTCTAATTATAATACCCTCTAGAATCCTCTTATCCGTAGAATAATCCATCTCGGGATGAAATAAGAACCTATTAACCAGAATTCAATTGATCATTAACCTCAGCACCTGAAGTAATACAAATCAGCTCCAGGCAGTCCAAGGTGCCTACCACCAAATGTTGTGTCAATTCAAGAAAGCAAGCCGAATTATTTCTAAAAAGTGCATTAAGCATCTCCTGGTCATCCAATAAACGAATTCCCTTAATCTGGTTCTGCACCCTAGCAACATGTAGTAAATAGCTAATTGCATCAGCAGCAATAAAATAAACAAGAGGGCTAGAGGGCACCCCTGGCTAATAGACCCCTGTAACTGGATAGAGGATCATAGAGGTCCATTGGAAAAAACGGTTTTGGGAGAAGCTTTGACATACTTCAATTGCTTCCATTTTCATAAAAACTTTCACTGGTGACCTTAGTTATGATATTGGTAATGTGTGCATCAGTGAAATGCTTTTTTTATTTTTTCTCATTTGCATCACGATTCGGTCTCTAACAGTAATGGTGGGGTCTCAATCCCCAGATAAAAGCGGCATACCTGCTCCTTCTCCATCATTTGTATTTGAATTTATGTATGCGGGTATGCTGCTGCTGCTGCGAGAAGAAATGGAGAAGGAAGAAGCCCCTCCAACAGGCCGCGGAGTCCATCTGAGCTTATCAAAGCATTTGGGATAGAGAGACCAAATAATTTTCGTTCCGTGAAATTCTTTTGGAAATTGAATTGGAGTTGTTGACGCAGAGTGCATCAGCGCCATCGACATTGCTGTAAACGGATAAGTAACCCAAGGCCTGAGACTTCTCATAATCTCCAGTCTCCTAAAAGCATATTATATGTGAGTCGGCCAAATTTTAATACAAATTTTCTCATTAGAAAAGCGCCACCTAGTTGTCCATAAGTTTGAGAAGATGAGTATATAATATTTAGAGCTTTTTTTCTTCCAATATGATTTCACTTTACCATGAGAGTATTGCAATACCATTTACTGTTTAGGTAAATAGTTTTTTTTCAATCAATTCTTAGGCAAATAGATTATATCATTTCTTCCATAAATAAGGGTTGTATGGCAGCTTAGTCCCTGCCAAGTAAATTTGGAAATAGAATATATCTAGATGGGATCATTGAATTAGTTAGAGTGTTCCAACAATTGTCAATTTATTATAAAATCATTGTCAATTTTCTATAATTATTATTTGTAAAATCATTGTCAATTTTCTATAATTATTATTTGTCTTTATTAAAGAAAAATTCAAAATCATTATTAAAAGGGAAAGATATATATAAATTGTCTATATCTTTTTGTTTTTCATCTTTAACTATATTTTACTAATTTATTTTTGTTTAAAAAGAAATTTAAAATTATTATTAAAAAGAAATTACATCATACACAATTATATGTATATCATTTTGTATTAATCTAGTAGGAGTACACTTTGTATTAATGATACGAGAAAAGCATAAATGTAATAATAATGAAATAAATGGATAGTAATATGTATATCATTTTGTATTAATCTAGTAGGAGTACACTTTGTATTAATGATAAGAGAAAAGCATAAATGTAATAATAATGAAATAAATGGATAGTAATAAGAGAGAACACATGACATTTTTGTTTTTTTGATATAAAAGGTACTAGGTACTTATAACCAAGTTTATTGAAATGCAATAATAATGAAATAAATGGATAGTAATAATGAGAGAACACATGGCATTTTTACATTTTTTCTTAATTTTTTTATATAAAATGTACTAGGTACATATAACCAGGTTTATTGATTATGTAATTAATTTCAAATATTGAAATACGTGAAGGCAATAATAAGACTTGGAATATATCAACCAATGAGAAATGAGAAAAACAAATATTTTAATTATATCAACAAATATATATTTGTTTTATTAAGTTAAACATTACACTACACATATAAATTTAAAATACAAGGTAAATTAATGTCAAATCAATAGCAAACTCATTGCTATATTCCCTTGGTGGGGACTAATAAATAATGTTGTAACCAATTCATGAGTTGTTACTTATTTGTCTCAAATCGATAACTTAGTCCTCTCAAGCATGAATAATTTGTTGTTTGTGGATGAAGCTACTCTTAGTAACTTTTTTATTTTATCTTATTAGTTTATGCCATAAAGTGCACTAGGGATTATATAATTTAGATTTTCATTTTTTATTACATGTAAATCAAAGCAAAATTTTAACCAAAGTTATAATATGTTTGGTCGCTTTAACCTAAGTTTTAAAAAGGCATTGGTCTTATTTAGTATATGATTTTAATATGCTTGGTTGTTTTAACCTAAGTTTTAAGAAGACATTGATCTTATTTAGTATATAAATTGGTTTGCCAATTTCACATCAGTCTCGTAGGTAGCTCAAGATTTTAACCCAAAGTTTTAACAAACTTCGGGGTCATTTCGTTTTTATCCTAAGTTTGAACTTTGAGGTCTTATTTGGCCTCATATCGATGTTGTTTTGACCTCAGTCATCTTGTTGCTATGTGTTCCCTCCTTCCAATTGATTAATCGATTCTTCAAACCATTAGTCTAGTATGGTCCGGTGGAGGTGCGCCTGTTATCCCCGCTCCCCTTTGTGGATTGTATGAGGATTAACCCCTACCTTCGTGCCCTGAGATTCTCCCCTTCATAAGCTACTGAATCTCAAACGGAAGGATCCAAAACTAGCTTTGGGACTGAGGAATTCGCTCAATCTACACCTATATTTGGATCTTTATTTACAATTGGTGTAATTGTCTCCTCCTTCCTCATCCTCTAATTTGGAGGGCTCCTCTTCTACCCATTGAGCTGAGAGCCGAGAGAGTCTTCCCTGCACTAGAATGATGGTAACAATTTTGTTAGTTCTAGTAAAGCTATGCAATATTGTTAGTGTTGGTAAATCAGTGCAATATTGTTAGTTATTTTAAAGCTATGTAGAAATATGTTTGTTTAATTTCTTAGATTTTTTCTTTACACATGTTATGTCGTTTCCAGTAGAAACATATTTGATAACAAATAATCATGAACTAACCCTTGGAAATGTACTTGCATCATATATAAGCATCTAAGCCATGAACAAGGGGTTAAGTACCACCAATACCAAAAATAGGCGCTTAAGTTGTAAGGGATGCAGAGGTAAAGCCTATGTGACATGTTCTTCTACAGGTGTAGTCTCAACCACCTCTTTCATTTTCTCATTGACATGAGATTTCATATTCCTGACTGCAATGGACATACATTGACTAGATGGATAGGTTGGGCCTAGTCCCTGTGTTCCCTTTTTTCCCAACAAAACATCCCTAACGGCTCGTGGAAAGCATTTCCACCTCATAGTGGTACCTGCTGGGAAGTAGGATTATACTCACGAGGTCATACTTGCGAAGTGTTGAACCCTCTTCCCTGAGGCTAGCCTCATTGTGCATGTGTGGGAACTACCCATGCTCCAATCTAGTGATTCCTCTTAATTTGTTTCTTAGGCCATGTATGAAAAGAGGTAGGTAGGTAGAAAGAGGTGATTAACTCTCACCTTGAAACCCTCATCCCTGATCCATTTCTCTTGAGGGTGTTTTCTGAGAACAATCCCTCACATACTCCCTTGGAGAAATGGATGTCTGGTAGACCATCAACCAATATTTGATTGCTAAGTTGTTGCATGTATCTAAAATTAAAATGTCCAAACCTTTTGTGCCATATCCTACTACTTTCATCAGCATGAGTAAGTAGTAAACCAGAATTGGGTTCAATGAATTCAGAAAAAGTATCTAGAATGATGATTTACCTCACCGATTGCAACCTTGGAGTTGGTTTGCATTTCATAGATGTCCACGACATTTGGTGTGCATATGACTTTCTTTCCAGTGCCAGAATTTGTCATCTGATACATGGAGAGAAGGTTGACGAAAAGTTTGGGAACGTGCAACACATTCTCGAAGCTTCCATTGTTGAGTTCAATGCTTCCTTTGTCGGTGACTTCGACAGAATATTTGTCCCCCATCAGAATAGGAGGACCTTTGCATGCATCCAATGAAGAATATACTTCTTTTGAGGCAGCCATGTGATGTGATGTTCCTGAATCTACGACTCAAGCATCGGGAGAGGAGTTGATGGCAATCAAGGCATGGCTAGAATTTTCTTTCTTGGAATTCTGATCTTCTGGATTCTTCTTCTTAGCACCCTCGAGGATGCAATCTCCAAGGTTGTTTTGTTGAAGTATTTGAGTCATTAGATCTATTTTTTTTTGCATGCCTGCGAATTCTGGATGGAATCCTTTGTGACAGTATGTGCCTTTCTCCCCTTTTCTTCCCTTTTCCCCGTTGGATCTAGAGGCATCAGTGAAGGGTTTTGTGTACCCTTCCTTCTTTGGATGTGCACGATCTTTTTGTTTATCTTTATCTTTATATTTCTTATATTTGTGGCTTCCATCTTACACAATGAGTGCATGCACCCTTGGGCCTTTGATTGTGCCCATGTTGATGAGCTTAGTTTGCTCTTGTGTCAGGGATTCGATAAAGTCCTCAAGAGAAGGCATCTTCCAAGTGGATCCATAGGCGAATCTGACATAATGGAATGTGGATACGAATACAGAGAATTTAGGACCAAGCTTGAAGAGAAGGGTGACAACCAATTGTTTCTCCAGAATTCAATTGATCATTAACCTCGGCACCTGAAGTAATACAAATCAACTCCAGGCAGTCCACCGAGTAGGAGGCTATGGCGAAGCAGCAAGTCGTTTCCAGTAGAAA
This sequence comes from Picea engelmannii, assembly GCA_009831015.1. Taxonomy (NCBI): domain Eukaryota; kingdom Viridiplantae; phylum Streptophyta; class Pinopsida; order Pinales; family Pinaceae; genus Picea; species Picea engelmannii. The sequence goes on from ML826691.1 coordinate 56,134, forward strand.
CATATTTGATAACAAATAATCGTGAACTAAGCCTTGGAAATGTACTTGCATCGTATATAAGCATCTAAGTCGTGAACAAGGGGTTAAGTACCACCAATACCAGAAATAGGCGCTTAAGTTGTAAGGGATGCAAAGGTAAGCCTATGTGACATGTTCTTCTACAGGTGTAGTCTCAACCATCGCTTTCATTTTCTCATTGACATGAGCTTTCATATTCCTGACTGCAATGGACATACACTGACTATATGGATAGGTTGGGTCTAGTCCCTGTGTTCCCTTTTTTCCCAACAAAACATCCCTAACGGCTCGTGGAAAGTATTTCCACCTCATAGTGGTACCTGCTGGGAAATAGGATTATACTCACGAGGTCATACTTGCGAAGTGTTGAACCCTCTTCCCTGAGGCTAGCCTCATTGTGCATGTGTGGGAACTACCCATGCTCCAATCTAGTGATTCCTCTTAATTTGTTTCCTAGGCCATGTATGAAAAGAGGTAGGTAGGTAGGGGGATTGGTAGAAAGAGGTGATTAACTCTCACCTTGAAACCCTCATCCCTGATCCATTTCTCTTTAGGGTGTTTTCTGAGAATAATCCCTCACATACTCCCTTGGAGAAATGGATGTTTCGTAGACCATCAACCAATATTTGCTTGCTAAGTTGTTGCATGTATCTAAAATTAAAATGTCCAAACCTTTTGTGCCATATCCTACTACTTTCATCAGCATGAGTAAGTAGTAAAGCAGAATTGGGTCCAATGAATTTAGAAAAAGTATACAATCTAGAATGATGATTTACCTCACCGGTTGCAACCCTAGAGTTGGTTTGCATTTCATATATGTCCATGACATTTGGTGTGCATATGACTTTCTTTCCAGTGCCAGAATTTGTCATCTGATACACGGAGAGAAGGTTGACGAAAAGTGTGGGAACATGCAACACATTCTCAAAGCTTCCATTGTTGAGTTCAATCCTTCCTTTGTCAGTGACTTCGACAGAATATTTGTCCCCCATCAGAATAGGAGGACCTTTGCATGCATCCAATGAAGAATATACTTCTTTTGAGGCAGCCATGTGATGTGATGCTCCTGAATCTATGATTCAAGCATCGGGAGAGGAGTTGATGGCAATCAAGGCATGGCTAGAATTTCCTTTCTTGGAATTCTGATCTTTTGGATTCTTCTTCTTATCACCCTCAAGGATGCAATCTCCAAGGTTGTTTTGCTAAAGTATTTGAGTCATTAGATCTATTTTTTTTTGCATGCATGCGGATTCTGGATGGAATCCTTTGTGATAGTATGTGCATTTCTGCCCTTTTCTTCCTTTTTCCCCTTTGGATCTGGAGGCATCGGTGAAGGGTTTTGTGTACCCTTCCTTCTTTGGATGTGCACGAGCTTTTTGTTTATCTTTATCTTTATATTTCTTATATTTGTGGCTTCCGTCTTGCACAGTGAGTGCATGCGCCCTTGGGCCTTTGACTGTGCCCATGTTGATGAGCTTGGTTTGCTCTTGTGTCAAGGATTCGATAAAGTCCTCAAGAGAAGGCGTCTTCTAGGTCGATCCATAGGCGAATCTGACATAATGGAATGTGGATATGAATACAGAGAATTCAGGACCAAGCTTGGAGAGAAGGGTGACAACCAATTGTTTCTCCTCCTTTAATTTATCAACCCCGCAAGCTTTGAGTTGCGACAGTAAATCCTTGAATTTTGTAAAGAAATCTTGGATATTGTCGAAGCTTTTTGGATCCAATGTGAGAAGTTCCACCTATAGCATGTGTCCCCTCATCTCATCCTGTTTGCCAAAGATCCCTTCCAAGGTGGTCCAGGATTCACTGGGAGTCTTACAAGAAGATATGTGAAAAAGGAGATCGGGATAAATAAGACTGCAAATTGTTCTGAGTGCCTCATCCATGCGATTTAAGTACTTGGATTTTTCTATGGCTGATGTTGGTTATGTATATGTATTCAAGGTTAACCTGTACAACCCTCTGGTTTGGAGATGTGTGGCTATTTTCTCCTTCCATGCAAAGTAGTTGTAAGGTGTAAGAATGAATTCTTTTCAGAAATCCATCTTTCTGTTGTCTTCAATCTTTTGTACCTGCAAATTTTTTTGTTGTAGCTTTTGCTTAGCAGTCTGTCGGATTTGATACCATTTAAATGTGTTGAACCTACAAAAAATAGATATATCTAAACAATAATACACACATTTGCAGAGAGAAATTGAGAAAGAAGAAGAAGGAGAGAAAGAATAGAAGAATTCTCATTAACCGTTTGAATAATGAATAATTTACACATGATATACTCTATATAACTCAATGAATGCACACTAGAGGAGAACCAATGCGCCATAGTGGTGGTCTAGAGTGATTTGGACACACACCAGCTATTGTGGGAGTGAACTACCACCTAGTCTAGTCTCCCAGGCAGTTGCGGGAGTGAACTGCCACCTAGTTGAGTTAACTAGTCAACTAGTCTTCAGTTAACTGATTGAACAAAGAGTAGTGAGGAGTAGATCAAGGAATCGAGGGTAATGCGCCATTATGGTGACAATACCAAGGCAACTTTGCATTAGCATGGTGATGATCCCAATGTTTCATGGTGACAAAACCAATGCAACATCTAAACTCAACTCAACTAGTCAAATTGAAGTGTCAACTGAAAGAGAATATTCTCTAGGTGGAATATCCTCCCTTAAAATATAGGAGACTAGATCATGACTAATTATGAATAATAAACAAGGAAAAACCTTAGGAAAAATAAATCATAGGTGTGTGTGAAGTAACTCCAACAAGTTAGGTAATTTGATAACAATCCTTCAAATTTTTAACTTGCAAGTGGTGCATGGTTGGACAAATGAGAGTGTGGATGAGTTATTGGCATTGTTATGTTGTTTCTTACCACCTGAATCCACATTAACAACAAAACAAAGTTAATTTAAAACACAAATCACTAAGCTAGGCTTAGGGTATGAAAAAATACATACATGTGTGAATAGTTGTGTATTATTTCACAAAAAACTAGAAAGTGAGACTAAATTTCCAAAATGTCAAGAAGGTAGGTATAAACTAGGGTTGAAATCAATTATGGTTCCTAGAAAGGTTCTTTGTAAGTTTTCATTAATCTCATGATTACTCAAAATGTGTGATTGTCAAGACATTTCCAAACTTATGCAATGGCACGCCCAAAATAAGAGCAATGATGGAAAACAATGACATGCACCCGATTCTAAGATGTGGATGGAATTTGACAACATATGGCCTTATGTTTCCTAAGATCATCATAATATAAGATTGGGTTTAGATTTATATGAGGTGAAACCTTTCTTAGATCAAAGTAATAAATGGTCAATTTGGCCAGGCTTTTTAATAAATTATAACTTGCCTCCATTGTTAGCAACTAAACCATTTTTCTTAATGTTATCATTGATTATACCAAGAAAGAAAAGTATGAGTTCAAATACAATTGATGTTTTTTTAGAGCCATTATATGATAAGCGAATGGAATTGTGGAAATGAATTGAAGCAATTCGATTTTTAAGGGATGGTAATTTAATCAAATTCATTTTAAGAGCTTCCTTATTATTTATGATTCATGATCTTCCTGCATATGGCACATTGACTGGTCTCATTGTTCATGGATACCATGGATTCCTTTCTTGCAACTTTAAGGATTTTTTGAGCTACTCAAGTAGTATATGTAAGTGAATTTATTGTGGAAATTATGCTTACCTTAAAATGAAGCATCCATATCATTGCAAAAATCATGTTTCAATGGCTAGGAAGAGAATTGTGAAGCACCGTGGCCAATAATAAGTGAATACATTAATGGAAAAAAAATAATGTTGTTTATTGAAAGTGGTGGCATTTGTGGTAGTACAACTGATCCAAGTAATGAAAGTGATGTAAAGTGATTGAGCATATTCTATAAGTTGTCATACTTTAAGGATATAACCATTAGGAATACAATTGACTTTATACATACGAAGAAACAATAGCTTATGCTATTATAGAAACTCTTTTTGGTGCTTTTGATATTGCTTTATCATGTCAAGAATTTCAAGAACTAAAGATTCTCGTCGAAATATTTGGGTTGAAAAATATGATGATGAGAAATATAGAAAACTTAGTGCTCCTTATGTGCGTACAAAGGAACAATGTGCGCAATTCTTAAAGTTGATGTCCCAGACTTGCTTTCTCACTAGATATGTAAGTTGTAATATTAAAATCCAAACTGACATTAACAATTTAAAAGGCCTCAAAACCCATGACTATCATTTCATAATTGAGGATATTTTACCTATTGTGGTCAAGATATCAAGTTTGGAAAAGGGGTCAATATTGGAAATTGTAATGTTGAGCCTAATATTAAAGAGAATGAGTTTACATGTATTAGATCCTTGGAACTTTGATAGTTTGAGGGAAGAGGTTGTTGAAGTCCTTTGTTTATTGGAAAGAGAATTTCCACCAACAATCTATAATGTTTCTATGCATATTTTGATGCATCTAGAATATGAACTAGACTATTGTGGCCCAGTTGGAGAGATGGATGCATCCTCTAGAATGATATATGAAGGTTTTGAAAAAAATTGTTCATAGTAGGGAAAAATTGGAAGGCAACATGTTTGAGGGATATTCAATGCAAGAGGCCATGGGATTTTGCATAGAATGTATGAAGGATTTAAAAAATGTCAATTGACATGTATGGGATGATGATGATGATGAGAGATTTGCAAGTAAAGTATTAGAAAGAAATGGGCACCACTTCAAGCTATCACACAAAGAAAGAATTGCAATACATACCTATGTTCTTTAAAAAACATCTTCATTTGATAAGTGGCACATGTGAAAATATTCTTTACATGATCATTTATTTATTCAATTGCATTTGTACATTTATATTATTATTCTTACTATATTGTATGTTCATATTCTATGTAGAAAATACAAAGAAGAGAATCAAACAGGGATGCATTGACCTCAAACGCGTAGATGTCATGATTTGATTTGAATGGAGATGATTCTTTTCCAAAATTTGATGAATGGATTGTTGGTGCAATCAATGACACAAAAGAAGAAGGTCAAGATATAACAATGGATGAACTTCATCTTTCACAATCTCCACATTTGTGGGCTTATCCCTTTCAATGGATTGTGGGCCTATGGTAGTCATTTAAGAGTGAAAGAAAATGACAAAGGAAATGCAAATTGTGATTGCATTGTTAGTGGTAGATTTCATCACAAAAAAGAGAATAAATTTTATGTTGAATTCATCCAATAAATTATTTGTGTTGATTATGGTGAAAATAGTCTTATATTATTAAAATGTAAATGGATCAATCCATATATAGAACAACTTGATGAGTATGGATTTGTACGTGCAAATACACATCAATTTTTGTTAGATATTGATGAGTCATATGTTTCCCCTCTTCAAATTAACCATTCATTTCTAATTGATGATGTAACAAGCCCATGACGGTCATATTTCATTCAAACAAAGTCTCATTTGAAACGAAAATTCATGGAATTTGTTGATATAATTTACAAGAAACAATGGAAGAAGATGTTGAAGATGATAATAGAGTGTTTGAAGAAGAGAGTTTGATTCTCAATGAAGAGATAGATAGAGAGAGAGTGTAATGCATGTCACATATGAGGATGAGGAAGAGAATGAAGTAGATGCATATACTAGTCGTGATCAAGATTGTGATCTTGATCACAATGCATATTATTATGATGATGATTTGTCACCTTAACTTGTTACAATATTCATTGTTAGCTTGCTTCTTTCTTCTCCAACTTGGTATGTATGTGTATTGTCACTTGTGGATTGCCAACCCTAAACTTTGATGGTCACTAAACTAATTTTGACTTCCTTCGTAGATGAACTATCAACCTTGATAAACAAATATAGTTTTAAATTTTAAGTTTTAATCTATTAAGAATCCAAACAAGACCTTCAAATTTCACCATAACAACGATATTATTTGAATGATTATAGTGCCGAAAATGATTGTTTAGTGTTTACTATTTTCAATTTTTATTTCCAAACAATGTACTTACCCTCCAAGAAGTTATAAACTGTACATACTACACATTATATTATAAGTCATTGCTCATTGACTACATATTACATATCAAATGGTCCAAATCTAAGCAATAATTAATTTTTTTTTGTATAAATAGTCACAACGATTTCATAGAAAATTATTAGTGGCATATAATAGCAAGCATAGCAATGTTTCTATATTAAACAATGTTGCATTTAAAGAAGTCTAAAGATATATGCATAAAGAGACCATTAATTAATATAGTTTCACTAAATTTTTTGATGTCAATTAGTCAAATGTTTGAATTTTCCAGTCTCCAAAAATTCTCCTGGGTTCAATGCCAAATGTTTGAATTTTTAAGCAATCCAGTCAAATGAATGGGGTTAGCTAGCTATTGTGATGTATATACTATCTTGTATTAGATTAATTATTAATAATGTTTGCTTCTAGCTTGCTACAATTATAATATATAATATTTGCAACCTCATTTTTTGGTTTATCTTTCTTCTTCTTCTTGGTATCACAATTTGTAGGTTATAACTACTATTTTTTGTATTCATCATGAAATCATCATCCGTGAATGTTTTGGCTTCTAATTCTAAATCTGATTGATGAATGGTAATCTGAATTTTTTGTCTCATTATATATATATATATATATATATATATATATATATATATATATATATAAGAAAAGGCATAAACATGACAATGGCAATGTGGAAAATATGATAGAATATGAGCATCTTCGTAAAGAACACACAACAAAAAATGTTGAACTTTTATCATCTCTTGGTTTAACAGATAGGTAAGTAGTTAATCGACTTAACTTTTCATTTCTAGCCATATTTTATGAAAGTAGTTTATAATTTGTGTCATGATGTAGGTCACACACACTTTTGATACTAATATGGTATGTTTTATTTTTGTAGGGAAGAACTAGATTGCATAGAAAAAGTTGAGAACAAACAAAGGGCAAGTAAAGACATATTGCCGCCAACTTGTAGAAGCCAACATCATTATAAGAGTTGACAATTGGAAATTGTATTGTGTCAAACATGTTAAATGACATCAATAAAGCCTCTTTAACATAACACAACCCTTGACATGAGGGAACTAGAGCTGGCAGGGTATGGCAGTTTGACGCAGGCTATGATGTTTTTAAGAATTTTGTTGTTGCCTAGGCAGTAAGGATTATGCTTTAACATCTAATAAGATTGAAGAAAAAATATGGTTTTCTATTCAATTTAGTTAATTGTTATTTGATATTAGTTAAAACATAGGATAAGACATGCACATGGTTTTTAGCCAACACTAACTAATACCGGTCAGTGACATGTTATATCCTTGCCTATGACTAGGTAATAAGAGGAAATCAAGATGTTTCAAGTACCAACTATGGAATGGATATATTAATGAAGATATAAGAATCTTAGTTGTTCAAATGTTTTTTTATTGAAGTGAAATATACTTCAAAATTTGGTATTATGGTCATGAAAGTCCATTTAGACACAACATACACAACACAACAATGACATGTATAAATTTGTTTAAAAATAAGAAAGGGGTTAAAATGTGAAAAACATTCCAAGATCAAACCTTGTTAAGTGAGTCAAGTCTTGTTATTCAAAGTCTAACAAGTTAAAGGCATGATGCCATATCTTATAATAGGGAAAAACACTACTCCTTTATAGCAAATATTAGGATAATAAAGTTATATTTACTTGCGAAAAAAAACATACCTTTAACCATGGCTTTTGTATTTGTTTCTATTCATTTCATTTAAAAATAAAATAAAATCACATTAAAGTTGTACAATGTATTGTGAAATTTTTCTCTGTGTTATTTCTAATTTTTTTTTGTAGGTTCATAAAGATTGAGAACTAATTAGAAATGCTATTTGAATTTAAAAGTTGTTTGCTCTCCAAAGATGTTGGTAACATTAAGAGAATATTATTATTTGACAAGCTTAGAGAAAAGGCCACAATTATTATTTGAATCCATCTTCTCATTTGAAAAGTTGAGACTAAAGTCATTGTTGACATTTGAGTTGATATTGGTGTTGATGATGTGACTATTGCACAATGCAATGTAATGTTAGAAGCATTATTTGTTGTTTGAAGTCATTGGGTTTCTCCATTAATTTTTGAATCCTATGATAGATCTCCTTTTTTGTTTGTTGAAGAAGTAATATTTTATCATTCTCTCATACTCTTAATATGTTATTCTAGTAGTTTCTTTCGAATGAGAACATTCTTTACATGTCCTTGTCATGGGAACACCTTACTTCTTTAGTACCTTACATTGTTTACTTATTTTTCTATGTTGAGTGACTAATTCCTCATACCTCTTATTTGCATCCTCACTCTATTTTTAGACTTCATCATTTTTCCTCTTAAGTTTTAGTTCATAGATATTCCAACTCTCCTTGAACTTTATTAACAACCAATATTATTTGCACGCATTGCCTCTGTCATTACTATACGAATGTATCTATGGTATCAAACCACAATACATAAATATTATGATCATCGCAAGAAGAGTTGATTCGGTTTGGTGAAAATGAGTCACTAGTATAGTCCCCTCTTGGGTTCAATTCCTCACAAGGTGGTTGGCGTGCTATATGTAAGGGGGTCATTAAATCGAGTTTAGATATTGTTCAATGTAAGCAACATCTGACCTCTTAATCAGTGGTGGGTTCTCACCAATGTTGTTAATAAGGAATAATTATTCAAACAAAAAATATTAAGATCATAAAATTATCTTTTACTTGCCAAAAATGTCCCACTTCTTGGTAGGTGGTGGTATCCAATGTTATGTAATAAGGAAACATTATTGAAACAAAAATTATTATAATCACAAAATTATATTTTACTTGTCAAAAATAAACATATATTTGGCATGAATTATGGATTTGAATTTTGTTCAACCTTTTGTTCTTTTTAAAGAGGAATTTGCACATGATTTAACTTATACCTTGTATCATGAAAATCGCAATATACTATTGTATCAATTTCCTTCCAAATAGCCCATTCCCCAAAATTTCCTTCCAAATAGCTCACTATCTAAATGCCACTGATGTGGAAACAACTTGCTTATTTAGTTCTCACATTGTTTATTTATTTATTGTTTTCCCTCCTAAATTCATAACAAATTGTTGTTGTATCCCACTCTTCATACATCAATATAGCAACCGACTCCGTCTACATGCACCTCTTTTACCATAATTTTACATGTTGTGTCTACGCCTCTCCATTCTCTTCTTCCTTTACTTTCTCTATATGTTTGTGTTTACATTCTAGATAATCATGTTTGAAATCTAATTTACAAGAATCTTCATAGAGAATGTGTTTGGGTTCTATAGTAGATTGAGCATACAATAACATTTAGCTAAAAACATAGGGAGTTTTGGATTGCAAATGCAACCCTAAAGTTTTATCTTTGTACTTCAAATAGGAAAAAAAATAACATGAATACTTCAAAAACACAAAGGTTGTGAAATAGTTGTGAAATATAGTGAACTTCTTAATATTGTTACAAGGTATGGGAGGTATAGTAATTAGTAACATGTTAAGACTGTTACAAGGTATGCGAGGTATAGTAATTAGTAACATATGGGAAAAATGTCTTTTTTTGTATGAATGAGAATATATGTGGAAGTGCCTTAGTTAGTGCCTTAATTCACTTAGAGGATTTGGGAATTAAATACACAATGATCAATAACAAGTGCCAATGCATTTAGTCACACACTAGACCACATGATTGGTAGCAATGCTAACAAATATAGCAAGGCTGAAATAACATTCAAGATATATATATATATAACCATGCATCCCACCCTCCAACCCATAGGCAAGGGTGATATATTCCTCATGGACCACGATGAGTGAACATGTCACACAAGATTTGAACCCAAATGAGGAGGATAACAATTCTTCCTCTCAATCACCTAAGCGAGACCCATTTGAAAACATTTGACTATATATATATATTCCAACCGATAGGAAAGGGTGATATATTCCTCATGGACCATGACGAGTGAACATGTCACACAAGATTTGAACCCAAATGGGGAGGATAAAAATTCTTCCTCTCAACCACCTAAGCGAGATCCATTTGACAACATTTGACACAAAATACATGAAAGGTTTTTGGATTGCAAATGAAGCCTTAGGTTTCTACTTTATGTTTAAAATTTGTAAAACAAGACCATGTACCTCTTCATGCTTGTTGTGAATATATGTTTAATACACATCCAAGTTTTTTTTTAGAACATTATATTGATTGGGCAATCTATATGCATCCTAGGAGTAACACATTCATTTTTCTTAAAGTTGATTCTATTGTCTTCAGGTATAATTTCACAACTTTACAACATTTCATTTATAGATAGTCTTTTTATTGAATTTCAATATAGATTTTGACTTTGGGCATCGACAATTTCTACATTCTTTTTGAATTTTTTTTATTTATTTGAATGTCGTTACATGTTCTTGGAATTTAAATTTAAAGATTTTTGTAGTCATATGTTCTATGTTAGATATAGATTCAACTTTTATCTCTAATATGCCCACTTTTGGTGAATTTTTATTGATTTGTGTTCAAGGAATGGTTGACTTGATTTCTATTTAATATTCCTTAAATACAGTGGAAATATTATTAATAAATATTACTAAAACTAAAAAGTATTTAATAATTCCAATAACTCCTTCAAAAGGTCACTAATTGCATTCTTCGCTCTTGTAAGCTATACGGTTACATTATGGATATATTATAGATATACATTTGTAAACTAACATGTGGATACATTTATAAACTAACATTGTGGATACATTAATATATATTTTTGAAAAATATTTAATAATTCTAACAATTCCTTACATAAGTCATTAATTGCATTCTTCACTCTTGTAAGCTACAATGCTGCAAATTGCATTCTTCACTCTTGTAAGCAACACTGCTGCATTATGGATATATTATAAATCTTTCCTTATTCCAATGTTATTACGTGATCTTGTAATTTAAATTTAAAGATTTTTGTAGTCATATGATCTATGGTAGATGTAAAATCTTTTATCTCTAATACACTCACCTTTTGTGAAATTTTATTGGTTTGTGTTGAAGGAATGTTTGAGTTTGATTTCCTTTAAATATTCCTCAAATACTGTGGAAATATTATTGATATATATTTTTGAAAAGTATTTAATAATTCCAATAGTTTCTTATAGAAGTCAATAATTGCATTTTTCACTCTTGTAAGCTATAATGTTGCATTGTGGATATAATATAAATCCACATTTGCAAATTGATATTGTGTATACATTGCTAGTTTTTTATGTTTTATGCCAGTTCACAAAACCCATGTAGGTATATAACTCATATATATGGTTTATAGTCTCATGCAAGTAATCATTGGAACATCATTGGAATACGTTGATTACAAGTTTGGGTTTGTTATAGCGCAAGTTGTAGGTTGGGAAAAGCCCGAACCAACCAAAAATCAAGTGCTACAACTTGGGAATCCTACACCCAATGTCACCTCGATGTAGGTCTCACACTTCAAGGGTGACTAGGTCACTCTAGGGAGACGATCTCGTTAACCCTAGGGGGAATGAGATGAAGATGGATAGATATGGAAGTGGATCCCCTAGAGGTCAAGTCTAATTGGATTGAAATGTGTGGAATGAAGTCTTGGGAAGGTCCAATGGTTGCCAAGTATGTTGAGTAACCTGTAAATGGTGAAATACCTGCCCGAGACACAAGAAAAACGACTTTGCAATGATATATGTTAGTTGGATCAACAAGTTAAGCTTGAGGTCCCTAATTTGCAGCAATATATAACAACATATATCAACAATAATATGGTAATATAAGCTGCTCAATAAATTCTGGAGATCAAGTAGAAGATACAAGAGAAAGACTAGTTAATGACTAGCTAAACTCAAGATGAAAAACCATTATTCTAGCACAAAGGATAAGGTTGTTGCAAACACTTGTCTGCAGCAAAATATATCAGCCTTATGGATATAAAATTCAATATATTACAGCAAGAAAATCAGCCCCTGAAATCCCCTCAAACTTTGCCAAAAATTGCGCTAGACCAAGATGGATAAGTGTGCAAACTTTGAGTAAACTCTAATGGTTGATAAGAGAGTTATTTAAGCAAATGAGTTAGGGTTTCTACAACTCTAATGGTTGAAGATGTAATTTTATAACAACAGCAAGAAGTAGCCCCTTGATGGGAACGCCTTAGTGGTTGTGAGGTTCCCAAGGCACGAGGATTACAATCCACTTTGCAAGAAGTAAAAATGACCAAAACTCATGTTTCCCAATGCAATAATAAATGACTAGTGCTCTTAATTATTGGGTTAATGGGGTCATGAAAAGAAAGAGCTAGAGAAGCTACCTCCTTGGGGGCGTAAACCCTCTTACTTCTCAAGGCAAGTTTTTCTAGCTATGGTTTAAGCTAAGAGGGTGTATGCCCTTATACTTCCCACCTAGATCTTAGCACTATAACCTTGACTTGAAACAAATGATAGCATGAGAGTAAAACCCATACCAATTCAAGGAAAAATGCCAAGATAATCCACCACAATAGCGAGAGATAAGCCTTCCAAGGCAGACACATCACTTCCATCAACCATAACATAAAGAGATAACCATAAACAAGAGATAAGAGAGACAAATTTGCCAAAGATAACGAAAATTTCAGACCAATACTTATCACAATGAGGGAGAGCTATGTTAAAATGAGATCTTATGATCTCTTATTTATATAAAATGTCACCAAGGTGTCTTGTCCATAAATTAAGGGGTAAACCACAAGAATAGGGGTCAACAACCCTAATCTTGCCCCCTTTAACAAAGTAATATTAAATAATTCATTTAAAGTTTCACTTTTGCACAAATAAACCCTAATTTTACATGGACGTCTCCCCTTTAGGGGACGCTTTTCCACTTATAAGAAGTCGTTGGTGTTGGAGAAGCATGTGTAGGCCTCCAAAGACCACATGTCAAGCATATAGACAATCTCCTCATGGTGAAGACCCTCTTCACCATGAGGAAATATCTTGATACCTTAGGAGTAGGGTTCTATAACTTAGCGAGTGAGATGAAAAAGTGTGAGTGGTTTTTTTTTTTAGGGATGAGCTATTTCCGTGTTATGAGCGGGTGTTGGATATTCCACAAACACATTCAAACCGAGATGTTAATGTGAATATATGTAATTATGGAAAAAGAGCTTCATTTATATAACAATTTTGTCTTCATACAAATCTCACGCGAGCAAGGTCGAAACCCGAGTGGATTCGGGAGGTGGAGAAAAATCAAGTGGAGCGTTCCCAATTCTACTTGAAGAGACTTAGTTGGTCGTCAAAAAATGATCATGGTTCATATAGTGAGAAAGTGAAGCATGGTCATTATTAAGGAAAGGTCGATGAGGTCTCAATCGTTGAAACCTCGTATTTTCGAGAGAAAGGTCGATAGGGAGAGGTGATAAAAAAATGGGCATCGATTGCACTTGAGAGGGAGGGTGGGGGTGGGGGANNNCCACCCCCACCCTCATATCTTAAAAACATCCATGTGTAAATGAGTGGCACCTCACCACCAATCCCTAAGCCCCCAAGGTGACGTCATGCCTCTAGGAGTGACGTTTTGCCTCTCTTAGGAAAAATATTTGGCATTTGGGGGCTAGGCTATGTCGTCCAAGTCAATCTCAAGGCCTTCCAAGTCTGATCTTTCTCATCCAGCACGCGGGCCCTTGGCATCCAACCTGTGGGATTGTAGCCCCATGGAAGCCCAAGCTAGGCTTGTTCTCCCAATATTGTCCACCAACTAGGTCCTGCAAAGACAAATGAGCACACCCTCCAAGGATATAAAGTCATAACATCATGTTAAGTGAATCCAATTAATAAATGAGCCACCTAAGCATGTGCATCAAAGATCACTATATTAAACAATTAAATGTTGAAAGACACTATGTGACCTATCAAGCTTGAATATGGGAGGGTTGACGAGGTGTCCTATTGGGTAGATCTTGCCCTAGGTCAAGGAGAGTTTCCAAGAGATCCCTCTCTAAGCCATGTAAAGTGGATGAAGTCATTGGGGTCAAGACTCAATGGGCATAGGGCTCATGACATACAAGGGGTCGTAATGTCTCATTCATGGGTTCCTTTGTAGAGGATGTGTGGTACCTTCATCTGCAATGCACTTTTTCCAAGCCCATCAATTGCCTTTTATCTTTCTTTCTTTGTATTTTCTTTCAATATAGCATAAGGAGAGGTTGAAGGTCACTGCCATGGCGTGGTGACCAAATGATGGCAATGTCACCCACAAACACCTAGTGGAAATGAGAAGGTTGGCTCATGATGAGACCCCCTTTCTCTCAACCATGCAACTGAGACCCATTACCATGGTTTGGTGACCAGATGATGGTAATGTCATACAACTAGATATTCATGGACATGATAGGTCGGCTCGTGATGAGACCTCCTATCCTTCAACTAACCTTTTAAGCATTCTTTATTATATTGTGGGTCCCGTTTACTCAAATATAAGGTTTCATTGCTTTCTTGGGTGATCCTTGGGTGAAGCATCTGGAAGGTTTATAAAAGGATTTTATCTTTTACCCAACGTCAATCCCTCTAGGCCTTCAACCCCTTCTTCCCATAGAATGAGGGACAACCCATTCTTGGGTCAATACACCCTAAAATCCCAAGAGATAAGGAAATGGAGGGAAATAATGATGGAAAGTGGTAAGTATGGTCAGGAATGGTACGATGGATCTTTAAGGGAGTTCCTAGTAGCAAACCCATTGTTGGATGCAAGCATAGCGAGGAAGAAAGGATATTTTTGGATGAGAAGCATGCAAGAGGGAAAAGACAGCTGGAAGGAAAAGAAGCACATGTAAGAGAAGCAGGCGAAGCACACATGCAAGGAAGACCTAACGATGCTAGGGTTATGGTTTTTTGTAATGCATTGTAATGGATGGTGAGCCAAGGATATAAATAAGTAGTACTTAGGCGACATAAGGGAGACGGATGGGGAGGACACACACGAAGAAACATAGAAAGAGAGTTGTAAGAACTACACGAGTCATTAAGCTAGTGATCTAGGGAAGGAGTGAGTGACTCGATCCCGAGGGTTAGATCGTAGGCTGAGGAGCATGGTGCAATCTAGTCAGCCTTGCAGGGATCGAGGAGCCTATGGAAAAGGGAGAGACCTAAGATTGTAAACACATGCAATGTGATATATTTCTGAACTATAATAAAAGCTTGAGAGCCAGATCTTTGTGGGTGTATCCCAGGAGGGGGTGAACCACGGTAGAACCTGTGTTATGTGAATGCATGTATGCGTCTTTATGTCTGATTAATTGATGAATGAAGTAACTAAGTAGATCTAATATTCCACATGCATGCATATAATGAATGTTATAACTAGATGTTAGACTGAATGAATACATATTAAAAACCACAACCGCATATCTCCGCTCATTCCTTGGTTTCAAACACCTGAGTATTGCATCCACCCATAGAGCTATCTCGGGTGAGACTGCGCAGTACACTATGTGTGCTGCGTTTCCTTCTGGTTTACTAGAGGGGTCGATAGTTTTAAAGGGATTTTGTTGGGAAGCTTATCAAATATGAACCAGGGTCAATCAATGATAGTAACATAAACTCAAAATACCCCATAAAGAATCTGCAAGACCAATAGAAGAGTAGATGCAAGCCAACAAATGGTTTCATTTCTGGTTGGTTGGAAGAAAATGGGATTGAGCATATGATATCTGTTGAAGAGGCATCAAAAGAATGTTGGATCGGATGACAAAAAGGTGAGAGGATGAGAATTTAAAAGGGGATGTTGAGACCGTGGAATCCCACGAAGGCAGAGATAGAGAGATGGTTGAAAACAAAGGAGTTGGAGTTTGCGCAGAAAGATAACAGGAACTTGAAGTTGACACCGTGAAAATACCTAGACAAGTATGTATTCACCAACTTGCATGAAGTATTTTTGTGTGATTTCCCGCATGTATTGCAGGAGTGGATAAAAATAATGAAAGACAACCATCCTACAAATCGGATCAGACAACTGGAGTGGAATCCTGAAGAGATCACACAGTTACAACGAGTTGATAATAAGTTTACGTGCACAATAGATTTCTGGTTAGACAACATTGTTGCAGGATTTATCATAGAGTTTGCAGTAGATACAACGAAGTCTTACAGCGCAACTGAACAAGAATTCTTGAAGGGACCTCGAGGTAGGTACATCAGATTGCTATATACTTCCATTAAGATATTACTATATAACAAAGGTGTAATGACAATGGATTCAAACAACTAAACTTCCCTGCGTGCATGGGGGAAGGGGGGAAGCACTGGAAGGAGGAGGAGGAATGGAAGGAGAAGAGAATAAAGGAAAGAAGGAGGAGGCCTTGGACCCAATTATGATGGACGAAATCCAGATCGAGCGGATCATGGAAACAACTGGAAAGATGCGTAGTGGAGTACCCTACCAATACAAGGTGAAAACCAAGAAGAGAGTTGTAGCTGCGAGGGAAGGCTTGACAAGTGATGAAGAGGAGGTAGAGGATCGTCGAGTTGTGGATCAAATTGAGGAAATCATGCACACAAGATATGAGAAGAAGACGAGAGGTCCAAGAGCGGAAATAGAATGCAACACTCCTATCCATATTAGTTTTAGTGTGGAACCCATAAACCCATGTGCGACTAATACACCAAGAAGAACACCACCATTTAGACAACTGAATTTCGGGAGAAGGAAGACAGTAGGAAGTACATCTCACAAGGAACAAAAATTGGAGGAGCCAATTCAAGAAGCATTAATCAAGTCTCTACACTGCGCGGAGGTAGTAGTTAAGCAATCAGGATGGAAGGACATGATCCCACCAGCAGGTTACTAGAATTCAAAGGGGAGGCATTAGAGGACCCGAAGAAGCACTTGTTTATTTGTGAAAAGATCTGGGAAGCAAAACAGATCATAGACGAGGACACTAAACTGACACAGTTAGTTATCAGGATAAGAGAGCGCACACTGGATTAGTACATGAGTTTAGCTGCAAACAGTCCACCAGGGACAACCAGAACGATTGGAGGTATCAAGAAGCTGTTGATAAATGATTTCCATAAGCCTAGTTCAGAGGATCAATACATGAACGACATGATAGAGATTAGACAAAAACTAGGAGAATCTGTATGAGAGATTGACTAGAGATTCAAATGATTGAAGGGAAAGATAAAATACGTCATGATAGATATACAACATGGGAACATGTTCATCAATTCACTATTACCACACTTTAAATATCTGTTGCGACAACAGAATTTTCAGACACAGGCAGAGGCTCTACATGCAACCATACAACTGGAAGAGAACCAATATCATAAGACAGATCAGGCCATAGAGGCGTTGAAGGAGGATCTGAAGAACTTAACGTTCTAGCTAAACCAGAACAAAAGTAAGGACAAAAGAGAAGTCATTTGGTGTAC
This sequence comes from Picea engelmannii, assembly GCA_009831015.1. Taxonomy (NCBI): domain Eukaryota; kingdom Viridiplantae; phylum Streptophyta; class Pinopsida; order Pinales; family Pinaceae; genus Picea; species Picea engelmannii. The sequence goes on from ML826691.1 coordinate 73,687, forward strand.
CACATGTAGAACCGAAGGACACCATAAGAACGAATGTCCAACATTCGTAAAGTACATGGCAGCAGGAATTCCAAACCTATTGCCAACAAGAGGACTATGGTGTGAGATCTGTAAGAAACAAGATCATGATCCATACCACTGCCCAATGATGCAGAAGTACCAGACAATACTGAAGAGCTCATATTGCAACTTTTGCAAGTCAATATGCCATGATGACACAGATTGAAAAACCATGGACCTTATGAGGGAAAGAACATCATATGCATACAGGTTGCAGGCATAAATGATGATCGGGCAAGCCACACCATAGTTTAACCAAGTACATGCCCCGTACAACATTGCACAACAACAATATAACACTACACAACCATAGTATAATACTGCACAACCAAACTATAATACCGTGAAATATAGCCAGGCGCCTCAGTATAACGCGTCAAGAGTGGATCAAACTAGATACATAGGTGGAGGAAGAGTAAGAGGAGGTTTTGGAAGAGGTAGAGGACCAATGGTATGCCACAACTGTCAACAACCAGGACACTATGCAAAATAATTTCCACTTCCACAAAGACCTATATGTATTATCGTGCATCAGATCATGACACAGAAGAATGTCCGACACTATTAGGGAAGATCCAGGAGAAGAGGAATCAAAACAATCAGAATGTTCAGTGGATTTCAGCAGAAGTGAGGGATGAAGGAAGAAATATCAACATAGTTACACGGGGAGGAGCTAGAACAGGAAACAACGCAGTAAGACAAGAGCCAACACAACACCAATGGGTGAAGAAGAATGTTGAACTGAAGAAGCAGTTTGATGCACATAACGAAAAGGAGATATTCAAGCAATCTAGACAAGAATTCTTGAAGCTAGACATTGCATCGACATTAAATGCGTAGTATAATAAGGAGGTGTCAGAGTACGAGATGCCTCCATTGTTGGATCACACCAAAGAAACAAAACCCCTGGGACAGTAACTACCATTAAGGGTTTTTTGCAATCATGTGTGAAACTACTAAATGATCCATCATCTGTTAAAATATTACAAAATATGCTAGAAAGATGTAGCATAGAGGCAGAAGGAAAGTTAGAACAGAAAAAAGTCAATCACCTATATACAAGGAGGAGAACAAGCAGGGAATTCAGACTGAACGTCAACATTGGAGATTTCAACATGGGAGATATTATACTGGATTTAGGATCCAAAGTCAATGTATTACCCAAGAAGACATGGCAATGTATGGGAGAGCCCACATTAGGATATTCACCGGTTCAGCTGAAACTAGCAAATTAACAAAGAGTTCTACCGATTGGGAGACTAAAAGGGGTAACGGTAGATCTGGATGGAGTGCGCACTAAAGCCGACTTTGAAGTAATAAAGATAATGTACGACACAACACCTTATCCAACATTTCTTAGCTTGGATTGGGCGTTTGACAACTAGGCTATAATCAACTTAAAGACGCAGAAGATGACCTTCGAGTCAGGAGAATACATAGTCATTGTGCTATTGGACCCATCTGAAGGGGAAAGGTTTGTAGAACCTACTTGTTTAGACCTGGAGGAAATTAACCAGTTGTACAAAACGACTGCGCGAGATGAAGATTACGTGAATCCGACTGCAGATGGGGTACTTAGTTGGAGAAGCATAGAAAATTGGCAGCAGAGTTTACACGAAGTCTCCACAAGAAGATGCGCAAGAATAGACGGCACAGTGAGATGGGTAGGTACAAAGATAATGGAACCTCCCAGCTTCCATGGGGTGAATGACTTAGAAGCATTCTTAACATGATACACAGATGAAGTGTTAAAAAATCAGAGGCTCTTAGCCCTGGATATAGCACTCAAGGCAACACCTGCAAGATGGTGGGGTACGCACAAAGAAACAGTCAAGGACTGGTACCAATGTAAGCGATTACTGCGCATCATATTTGGCGCAGAATAGGGGAGCAACCAATTGCAGAAATATGATGGATAGGGGGCACCATCATAACACTTGGAGAAGTGCATAGCGCTATGGAAAATGACACCACCGGAGGAATGGCCTCATCATTTTGTTCACACATTAGAAGGCATCCCAGCAAACTGGTATACAGACCAAGAATTGCACAGAGGAACTACAAGTTGGACAATATTACATCAAAACTTTACAATCACTTTCTCATTTGAGCATGAGAACCCCAACATAGACGGAACACTTAAACAAATCAGAGGGGTGATATTCATTAAAGAACCAAAAGTTGAACTCGTAACATAAGAACAACAACATAATAGACAGACAATAAAATAACTATTGTCATGCTACCACGTGCAGGAAGAAGCACCAGATGAAGATGACCCGTGCGATATTCAGATTGAGGAAGTTGAAGATGAGATAGTAGTGGAAGGTCCACCTATGGAATCAGAAGTAATTGTTGCGCCGATCAAGGTGAAGAAATTCAACATTGGGACAGTTGAGAGCCCCAAAATGGCCAGCATTGGAGACTATTGGGATGAGCAAACAATGGAAAGTATAACAGAGTTATTGCGCGAGTACAATGACCTGTTCCCAACAACGTTCACAGAAATGAAAGGCATAACAAGAGAGCTATGTGAAATGAAGATACCGCTCAGAGATGAGGCAAGATCGATCAGATAGTGACCGTACAGACTAAGCCCGATATATAAGCAAAAAGTCAAAGATGAAATTGATAGGATGTTAGAGGCTGGAATCATAGAACCTGTAGAGGAATCTAAATGGGTAAGCCCGATGGTAGTTCAGGAGAAGAAACAATAAGGGATAAGAATATGTGTCGACTTGAGGAAGCTGAATGACGCATGCCTACATGACCCGTTCCATACTCCTTTCATAGATGAAGTATTGGAGAACGTAGGAGGACAAGAAGCTTATTCATTCACCGACAGATTCTCAGGATACCATCAGATAAAGATAGCATTGGAATACAGATACAAAACCACTTTTTCCACGGAATGGGGATCCTACCAATATACAGTCATGCCATTTGGACTGAAGAATGCACCAACAATATTTTCCAGAGTTGTCATAGTTGCATTCAAAGAATTCATCCACCAGTTTCTAGAGGTGTAATTGGATGATTGGACAGTCTATAGTCTGTTGAAATACCATGTAGGGGTGTTGAGGATGATGTTAGAAAGATGCAGGCAGTGTTATATAGCGTTAAATATAAAAAAGTGCATCTTCAGAACACCTTTTGGGATACTATTGGGCCATATAGTATGCAAGCAAGGCTTGTTAGTAGATCCTGCCAAGATTTCAGTAATTGTTAACCTACCACCACCAAAAACAGTCCACCAATTGAGAGCGACATTGGGACACACATGATACTACAAGAAATTTATAAAGAGGTATGCGTAGATCACTGCGCCAATGGAGAAATTGCTAAGGAAAGACACAAAGTTTCAGTGGAATGAGGACTGTCAGCACAAATTGGACACCCTGAAAGAGAAGATGGTAACCGCACCAATATTGGTATTCCCCGATTGGGAAAAGACATTCCACATACATGTAGATGCATCGACCATAGCACTTGGATCTATTCTGGCACAACCAAGAGCAAGAGAATTGGACCATCCGATAGCATTTGCTAGCAGAAAATTGTCAGAATCGGAGTGGAACTACAATACCACAGAGAGGGAAGGCCTAGCTATGGTCTACGCACTTCATAAGTTCAGGCATTGTTTATTGGGAAAACATTTCAAGATGTTCACAAACCATTCCACGCTAAAATACCTCGTCAACAAGCCAATGTTGGGGGGGAGAATTCGTAGATGGTTATTGTTGTTCCAGGAATTTGACTTCAAAGTGATAGTCAAGCCAGGAAAGTTGAATGCAGGACCTGATCACCTGTCGAGGATCATTAATGGGGAGGAACCTAGGAATTTAGAGGAAAACTTTCCCGATGCGCAGTTATTTTCATTCCAGATAGTCGATGAATACTTTGCAGACATCATCCAATACTTGAGTACAGGGACTGCACCACAAGAATTCAACATTGTGCAGAAGAAAAATCTGGTATTTAAGGTTGCAGACTACCAATTGATTGCAGGAAAATTATACAAAATGGGTGTGGATGTGTGCTAGAACATGAAAGACCTTAGATCTTAGCAGAAGCCCATGAGGGAATAACATGAGGAAATTATGCAGGAAAAGCTACCGTGTAGAAGGTATTGCGCGCAGGACTATGGTGGCCGACGGTTCATAGAGATTCAAAGGACTACTTCTAGAGATGTGATGTATGTCAGAGAGTTGATAAACCGAACATAAGGGACTAGATGACCCTGAGACCACAAGTAACCTTGCAGGTATTCAACAAATGGGAAATAGATTTTGTGGGAGCAATTAACCCACCAACAAAGAGACCAGGAGCAAGGTACATTATTACTGCAACAAAATACTTGACAAGATGGGCAGAAACAACACCAATAAAATATTGCAGCACAGAGACAACATCACACTTCTTGTTTGAGCACGTGATCACTAGATTTGGATGCTCAAGGATTTTGATGAGTGACCAAGGCACTCACTTCATCAACAACACTATTAAGGCTATGAATTATGAGTTTGAAGTTTATCATCAAAAGAGTACAACATATCATCCTCAAGCAAATGGAACAGTGGAAGCCTTTAATAAGATCCTTGAAAATGCATTGACAAATATCTGCAATGTTAATAGGGATGATTGGGACTTGAAGATACCAACAGTACTGTGGACGTACAAGACCACATGCAAAAATTTGATAGGGAAGACACCGTTGCGATTGGTGTATGGACAAGAAGCAGTGGTGCCATTAGAATTTTTGGTACCTAGTCTGCACGTAGCAGCGATCACAAACATGACAGAGCGAGGCACAGTACAAGAAAGGCTAGTTCAAATGATGATCATGGATGAAGATATGATTCTAGCAGGGTGTCGACAAGAAGTACAGACAACAAGGGACAAAGCTTGGCATGACAAACATATCAAGAGGAAATATTTTAAGGAAGGAGACTTAGTCTTGATGTATGATAGTGAATCCGTTCAGTACCCAGGAAAACTTAGAATGCATTGAATAGGACCATACGTAGTAAAAACTGTCACAGATGGGGGAGCTGTACAATTGAAGGATTTAGGAGGAAAAAAACTCAGAGGGATGATCAATGGGAGTCGATTGAATCTGTATAGGGAAAGTCGACCTCCTAGCACTTAAAAAAAAAAAACTAACAGAGGGGTTACCACACCGAAAATAAAAGATAGAAACAAAGGCATAGTGCGCTGAAAAGAGAATGAGCACACACACTCCGAAACAATAGAACGACGGAGAAAGGACCAACTTTCACTAAAACGTGGAAACAATGAAAAATGGAGGGTACGACAAATAAGCACCAACAAACGACAACTATCAAAATTGACTGCAAGAACGATTGAAAGGATGTTGCATTAATTGCGCCAACTGGTGACGACAAGGGAATTCAATGGCAAGTACGTGAGAAGCACCAATGCATTCAAAACGAAACTTGGGTAACATCTCCGAGAAGCTTCACACGATTCCTATATAAGCCAACACACGCGATCGGGGAGGTTATTGGGAAATTGAGAAAAGCACAGAGCAATAGAGGATACAGAGTAGAGAGTGAAATTGTAGAGGTCACAGAGCCAACTAAGATCAGTGGAGAAAATATTTACCACCATGGCACCACCCAAAATAGGACCGTCAAGCCAAACTTGTAGACGACCTCGAAGAAACACCAGAGCACCATCGTAGCCACAGAGAAGCGAACAATAACCACCTCAGCCTCCAGAAGTCGTCAATGTGGACGAAATTTCATCGCGCGATATGACACCAGCAAGCCCCACACCAATCATGGAGTAAACCCAACAGACAACACCAATGGGCATTGGCATTGATTTGCCAGAAAGGGGACAGGGCTAAGAGGCTGAGGATGTAGGAAATAATTCTCACCCCAAAAACCATGAAGACGCCCTGACGGTCAATGGGACGGTCCCGAACTAGGCAGAAACGACCGCGCCAGAAAGGTCACACACAACCATGCTAGAACAACCATAGGAGGGCACAGTGGAAGATGTCATTGACCAGACAGAGGAGTATGCAGAAGAGATAACAATGGAGGTTGGAATCTCGAGTCAGCCACCATAATGCGAGGGCAAACAACTAGTAGCACGATTACCGCGTAAGCAGGCCACCACAACCATAGTCTTGTCGTGAATTTTGGAAGGGGTGCATGTCGCGAGAAACATGTTAGGCCATGTGGAGAAATTGCGGTACTTAGACCACGTTGTCACGGACACAGACAAGTTTCCATAGTTTACCGATAAATTTTACCTAGAAACTGTGGGTATAGGACCCTTTGGTAAACCAATTAACCAACCAAGCCAGTGGGCACCCGGATTGGCCAAAACTGGGATTCTAGGCCTTTTGGACATCCCTCACTTTGGGAGGGGCTGAGACGCAAACAACTACGTCAAGTAGTTGATGCCAGTCACTCACGGAGGATACCTGTGGCTGGAACAAATTGTCTCAATAGACTTGGATCTCATTGCATACATCACAGGGCTGCCAACACAGGGGGAGACACCCATGCAGTTCCTTGATGAAAAGAAGAAGGAGAAGGCACTGGCCGAGAAAATGAAGAAGAAGTATGGTACAGAAAGAGGGTTGCACATAATCATAATTTAGCGCATTAGTGACGCAACTACAAGGATGGCCACAAAAATCATGGCGTGCAAGTTACTTAGGAAATGTCACAAGGAGGAAGTCCCTGTCAGGGTCATTGCATCCGTAGCAAAGTGTGCAGAGGGAACCACACTCAGATGGGCCCCGTACTTGTTGATTTTTTTCTTGGAAGACTGCAAGGATGTGCAAGACCTCGGGAGAAAATTTCATTATTCGTGGCTACTCGTCCTGATCGCCTTGGTCAGATGGAAGGAACCTAAGTATTCATTCTTTGTCGCGAGATCCAATCCTTGCCATGCAAGGCGATACCTATTGTTGGGGAGCAATCAAGACCCCAAGAACAAAAGGGCGAATGCAGGCATGTTCGAAGGATATTACAACGACTTGCAGGAAAACATCGCCAACACTTGGTAGATTACACCAGAAGTGGTCGCACGGTATCAGGGCACAGCTAAATTCAAAGTGACCGGGAATACAATGTGGATCCAAGCACAAAAGGAGCCCGAGAACCAATGGCTACAAATGCGGTACTGCATCAAGGAAGAGGACGTAGAAATGGCCATCAAGGATTGGCACGATGACTGGAGGATTCCGGTCCTGAATCAAGAGATTCTAGCAGATAAGGAGGTGGAGGCAAGGCAAAAACAAGCACCTGTAGGAGACAAAACGATGCCCAAGAAGCCAAGGACAGGTTAGAACCCAACGCAATAGAAGAAAGGGAGTGTGTCCATGAAATACACCCAGGTGGGGAAGAATAACAACACCCAGGCACCACAAGAACACGAAAAATAGACTGAGACAACATAGGGGACCACATCAAGTTCTACTTAGCAGGATCAAGGCCAAACCAGGAGGCCAATTATATAAACGGGGGGTGCACGCAAGAAAACTAAGGCGCAAAAGATGCCACCAGAATATACGATCATAGAGGACGACGCAGACCTTGTGGCCCAAATGGTCCAGGATCGAACAACGTAGGATTTTGAAGATGCCCAGCGCTAAAGGGGCATGATTCAGGAGGAGCTAGCAGACATGAGACAACTCCTCGATCAAATCAAAGAAACACAGAGGGTCGATAGAGGCATAGAACCAGTCCCAGAAGCATCACAGACAAGAGCCAAGGATGGATCGAGTGAGTAGGATAGGATCCAAACGACAATGCAGTTGAGCTCGACGTTTCACGTTACACCCAACATGTTGCGCATGGATGAAATTATGGGTCAGACACCATTGAAATATTTGGCCCAAATCTAGTTGGTAATGACACGGATACCAACAAAGGGATTGCATAAACTACGAGTCAGGGTTGCGCAGGAGGTACAGTCGCACACACGCACATATGTAGCAGAATTGCAGTAGATGAAGGACAAATGAGAAGAGCTAGAATTGGTTCTTGAGCAGGTCAAGATCAAGACCAAAGATGATAAAGACCGCGCAGATAGAATGGAGAAGGGATTGGTTGTAGCCTATGAGAAAATCCCAAAGAGAACGCAGATAACAGAGCTCACAACGATGCAGAAGATTGATCATATTGTACAGACAATCGATCAATACAGGCATGAGATCAAGCACCTCCGGGAACAAATCATACCGACCACTCCCCCGGAGGTTAAGGAGTAGAGGAAGAAGGAAGCAAAAACACAGGTAGAGGAGATGGAGTGATAAGTCAGCGCAGTAGTCAACTTATTCGATAAAGCAACAAAAATATGGACAAAGTTGGAGGAGGATTAACAGGTCCAAAAATGGGACCAAGAAGAGGAGAGGATAAGCGCATCTATCCAAGACCTCAAGCAGAGGCAGAAGACGATGCCGATCACTGAGCGCGTCAAAGGAGCACATGATATGAAGAAGCTGCAAGCATAACTCATAGTCGCGCAGACAGAGAAGAAGGAACGACAAGCTCAAATGGAACCTCTTCAAGAGCGGGAAACAGAGGTCATTGCACAGGCAAAAGACGCAAAGAAGAACATGGCACAAACTCAGGAAGAATGCATAGAGATGATCAACAACGAGATTACAGTGCAGGTATTGGACGCACTAAGGGAGAAGATCGTGCAGGCTCAAACGCAAGAAAAGGAACACACAGAGAAGTTCCAGGCTCTTGTAGGAGAGATTGAAGAAGTGCACAAAGCTTAGGTGGCTCGGGACGAGCCACATGTCAGTGTTGTCGGCCTATTGGATGTAGGTCTAGCCAGGAAGAAAGACTATTTTTGGAGGAGAAGCATGCAAAAGGGAAAAGACAGATGGAAGGAAAAGCATCACGTGTAAGAGAAACAGACGAAGCGCATGTAAGGAAGACCTAACGACGCTAGGGTTAGGGTTTTTTGTAATGCATTGTAATGGCTAGTGAGCCAAGGATATAAATAAGTAGTACTTAGGCGACATAAGGGAGACATATGGGGAGGACACACATAGAGAAACAAAGAGAGAGAGAGAGTTGTAAGAAGTGTACGAGTCATTAAGCTAGTGATCTAGGGAAGGAGCTAGTGACTCGATCCCGAGGGTTAGATCGTAGGCTGAGGAGCTTGGTGCGATCTAGTCATCCTCGTAGTGATCGAAGAGCCTGTGGAAAAGGGAGAGACCTAATACTGTAAACACGCACAACGTGATATATTTCTGAACTATAATAAAAGCTTGAGAGCCAGATCTTTGTGGACGTAGCCCAAGAGGGGATGAACCACGGTAAAACATGTGTTATGTGAATGAATGTATGTGTCTTTATATCTAATTAATTGATGAATTCTATATGAATGAAGTAACTAAGTAGATCTGGTATTCCACATGCATGCATAGAATGAATGTTATAACTAGATGTTAGACTGAATGAATACATATTACAAACCAAAACCGCAGATCTCTGCTCATTCCATGGTTGCAAACACCTGAGTATTGCAACCACCCATAGAGATATCTCGGGTGAGACTGCTCAGTACACTCTGTGAGCTGCGTTGCCTTCTAGTTTACTATAGGGGCCGATAGTTTTAAAGGGATTTTGTTGGGAAGCTTATCAAATCTGAACCAGGGTCAATCGGTGATAGTAAAATTGACTCATAATACCCCATAAAGAATCCGAAAGACCAATAAAAGAGTAGATGGAAGCCAACACCCATCCCCAATGAAGACCACTTAATAGGGTAGAATGTCAACCACCAAGGTGAAGGAGGGAAAAATGCATAATGTCCAAGCATATATCATGAAATCTAGAGCAATCTAAGATACAACATACACAACTAGCTTAAATATTGAAATGATGCTCACCATAATACTGACTTGTACCTCATGGAGCAAGACCCACTGCCTTCCAGAAGCCAGCTGATGTGATGGATGCCATTTGGAAATCTGTGAAAAATTAACATGATTTCATCATCTACCACACCAAAATTTTCAAAATCATTTAGGGTGTTTATTTGTGAGTCAATCATTAACTGGCCATCAATAATAGAATGACATAACATATATTAAAATAATATTTATGGTTAATTGTTGGGAAACCTCCAAAGAATCATGTGGTAGAATAAATCGTGTTAGGCCAATCAAAGTAATACAATGCACATGTTGATTGTTGATATCAACATCTGTCACAAACTCCAAGGAATACATCACTGACAACCAAATGTTGATTTTCCAAACAAGAGAAGCGAATTTGGAAAAAATATCATGTTGAACTTGCAACAACATGAAACTAGCACTTCCAAAGAGCTACCCAAATCTTGATGTGTCAATTGTTGATTGTTGATATCCTCAATAATTTAATGATAATATATCTTCACACCAATATAAATTAAGGATGTTGACAACAAACCTATTGCCACTGTTAATGATCCAATATTAAAAAACCTCAAAGACCCACCATCCTACCTTAGTATCAAGTTCAATTACATTTAAAATAACATAATTTCCAATGTCATCAATCATTTAAGAATTCAAATAACTTCTCCATGTGGCTCCACAATAGCCACCATTTTCAAAATTTTCCATCAACCTCTCCATAAAGTCATTAAGGCAAGTGATGACTAATAAATCACATTTAAACTCCATAAGTGAAGCACAATCGTTACCAAAAATGAAGAATGTCATGATGATAAGTTACATCACCACATCATGATCTTAGAATGGGTTGTAATGGTGTTTAGTGGCAACATTTGTAGATGCAATTAATGTCATTATAATGATAAGTGTATCATTTTAAGGGCATAATTTAGGGGACATTTACATACATATAACGAGGCATCATTATATTTACTAGGGTATTCTAATGGAGCATTTTTTTTTACATGTGATTCATGGAACTGAAGATCGGTACTCACTACGTCCATGGAAAATCCCCTTGAAATCCACGAGAGAACATGGGGAAGCCGTGCATTTTTGAAATATTGGGGGCTCAACAAAAAGAACAACATATAAACCTATTTAAGGGAATCACATGTCACTTACAAGGAATTGAACTTGGGTGGGGAGGGAAACAACCATTCCTCCCAACCACCCAAGCTACATCCAATGGACAATTCTAATGGAGCATTTATTTGTCTAGTGGTTGCATTTATTGACATACTTGTTTCATTATGATGATGGTTGTAGTATTTGAAGACATCAATTGTAGGGAATTTATGTGCATGTAATGGGGTGTCATTAGAATTATTAGGGTCCTTCAATGGGAAACTTATGTAATTGTTTGTTACTTAATATAGGTAGTCAATGTCTTGGTAGTTGAGTTTTTTTTATCATCCCACATTCATTATGTGAAGTGATATTCTCACTATTGAGGCCTATATATTAAGGAAGCCATGAGGTCATTAATCATCCAATGGTGTGGATCACCCATCAAGTTAGTTGAATGTAAACTTCTTGTGCAAGGGGCTCCATAAGGAGTCTTGTGCAAGGTGGTCCAATGTAGATCCTTACCCAGATCTCCATGCTTAAGGATTCAATATAACTAGGTTTGATGATTGATAAAGTGGTTAGTAGCTATGCATATTTTTCTTACAGATTGTATGTGTTTGACCACTATAAATCCTAGTGCTCTTCTCTCTTGTATTGTATCTCTTGATTTGCTTTATATTAACTATGCATTTTTATAGGAGATTTAACAATGATTGATCTATTTTCTCTTTATTTTCTAACATGGTATTAGGGCTTGTTTTCATAATATGGTATTAGGGAGTTTGACCAGGTCTTCTTGACTACTCTTTTGTTTTGTCACAACTTTGGCATGGAAGTATTTTGTGTCATTTTAGGATTTGAAAGCATCCATAAGAGATTCTTATGTTTTATGAGTAAGGTTCATCTCATAAATCTTTGGCAAAGCTTCAACAATTTTGGCACCATTTTTCACAAAGCTTCAATGTTTGTGGACTTTGTGTTACTTTATCTCTCTATGGTCAATGTTTATGTGTCTTTTGGTATAGAGGTTGTATTTGGTAATGGGATAAATGTGTTGTATTTGAAAATGACTAAAGAACCCATATTTAATGTTTAACAGTTCATATTCCCAATATCACTAAAAACACCTCTTAAAGATGACTAAGAGAAATATTTATTGGACAACCATATCTCAATTGGACAAATGAACATCATGGTTGGATTCTACATGAAAAATTAGGTGGGGTCTCTATTTTGCATTTTTCAAATATAGTTGTCTTAGCCTTCAAATTCTAGTGTGAAGTTTCATACTATTTTTGGGAAGCTTTAATTTTAGAATTTCTATTTGTGTGTGTGTGTGTAATTAGGTATTTCTTCACTATTAATATACAAAAAAGTTACATCATTTTTGGATTGGAGCTCCTATTTCCTATGAGATTGTCTAAGATTTTTAAAAATATGCATATCAAAGACTATCCTCTCATGTCTAAATATAGAAGGACAATAATACCTATAGTTTCCCTTAGTACTGGGCAATTTGAATATATCTTTATGCAAAAAATAGAGTTTTATTTTAGAAACTATGACCTTCTATAGTACTTACATGATTTTGTTGTAGGCTATATGCAAATCCCTTTTAGAAAATATTGAAAAACTAAACATAAAAATAAAGAATCCGACATATGTAAAAACCTATATTTCCTCAATGTCAGAGTCCACATAGATGTGGACTAGCTGGTTGTTAAGCTGAGTGGCTCATGCATGTTGGTACTATAGTTCTTCCTCAATGAACATTGCATCTAACCCCCAAATGGTGTTTATAAGAACATCATATTTTTTGTCAAGGAATTCCAACTTGACTATAATTTCCTTCTAATGGATGTCCTTCTCCTCTATGATCTGAGAAATGAAACATTTGTTATGACAATACAAATCCAACATCTTAACGAGTTTAGTATTCGACTATGAGAAAATATCGTGTTGGGAATCCAATGAAGAAGTTGTTCATCAATTTCCTAACCTAAGGTTTTTCTTCTCTTTTCTCTTACTTTTTTCTCAATCTTCTCCACCTTTTCCTTGACATTTTTAGAAAACCTCTTATGGTAATGGTTAGTAGCCTCCATAGATTCTTTCTTAGCTCTAGTCATTTTCTTATGCTTCATCTTTCTACGAAGACCTATAGGGATTTGGGTCGACCCCTCATAACATCCTTGCTCTCGTTTGCAACCTCCTTCATAGGTTGGATGCCACCTGATGGGCCAAATAATTGCAATAATAATGTTGAACTACCCATGTTTAACTTTAGATTGCCAACCAAGGAACGTGCTACTTTGATGAGGTATTGTGCACTATGTGTGAAAACTACATAAGGACATCTATATACTTAGAAAGGATGCATTTTAACTCTAGGAATGCAAGGACTACTTAACAATAAGAAGGTTTAAATGCAAAGAGCATGAATCAAATGAAAGCTAGAAATTACATGTTGCAAAATGATTGTGTTGCTGGAAAAATAGATTTGAAATGGTTACAAAACAAAGATATAAGCACCTAGTGATAAAGTGACTAATACTTTTTAACTTGATATGTTGTAAAGCTGAAATAAGTTGTTGCAAAACAATGTAACTCTAACTAAATTGCTTTGTTGAAAGACATAAAGGAAACTACTGCAAAACATAGGTATTTCTAATCCAATTGACCTATTGTAAAGATGAATCAAAGCTACTGCAAAATAGAGTTATCTCTACTCAAGCTAACATATTGTAAAGCTGAAGTAAAACTAATGCAAAACATAGTTAACAATACCCTCTCATCAATGACATGAAACAACTAATCTTCAAATGATATGTTGGAAACTACTACATGAAATGAAGATTACTTGCAAAAAATAATGCATAACATAAAATAGTGACAAGATTAACTAAATATAGCTGAAAAAGGGAAAGATAATAGCACATAAAGGTCTCTTGTTCAACCTTGAGTGGGCCCTACTCAAGGATTTTATAGGGAACCTAAAGAAATTACCAAGAACAAGAAATTTGGAAATACACTTTCTATCAATCCATAACAACAATTCATCCTCAACAAGTTCGAATGCACTATCTCCTAATAGAGTTCTCAATTCTACAAATAGAAAGACTAATATCAGGTTAACCCCTAGCTCCTATTTGTGCAAAAAGGATTCATCAATCATCCCTTCAACCAATCCTTGATTGAAGGGCTCTTGTCCTCAAGATCCCTATAATTGGGGGCCTATGTTTTAGGGGTTAAATAACCTTCTAGATTGATCTTCCTCAATCATATATTCAAACTGAGATGGTGCTTTCTTTGGTGTCTTAAGTCATTGAAGGCTTGAGATGCCTTGGAGATTGAAGAGGGGACATAATCCCCCTTTTATCTCATGTGGATGTTGGTGAAGACTCCTCTTGAAATTTGACCTTCTTGAGCAATGGGTTAGTACACCTTTCGACATGCATGAATTTATCAAAACCATAACTAGACTAAGATACTTTACACAACTCAATCATCCAATCATCTCATTAATAACCAAATGCACAAATCCCAAGATATTTATATTACTCATAGTCGAAATGGGTCTTTTGGGATACAAAGGAGGTCGCAACATCTAAAGAACGTGCCTCAAAATACCCCCAACTTAACATTTGGATATCCTTGTGCAATCCAAAAATGTTGATATAGCTCCTATTGCCTCTTCTTCTACTTCATTGCTACTACCCTCTACACGATTTCTTGAGGTCATAGGCCACAAAATAGGTAATGACACCCTTGCCATGATACCTAACATTCCTTTCTACTTTCTTCCATTCTTCCCTCTTCTTCTCTTCATGTAATTCTTCTGCTGGTGTAGGATGTAATAGGAGAGCGGGGTTGAACCTAAGCCCAATCCAATTGATCCTTACCCTCCTTAAGGAGTCCTTGCACAACTAGGCCCTAAATAGGGTAACTTACAAGTTGTTACAGGAATGAAGTTCAACCCTTCAAAGGTCATGAGGTAAGGCATTCCATCTCCTTTCACGTGCTAGGGATGCTTCTTATGTAGAGAGTCTAATATTATCTTCAAAATGGGAAGTTTCCCCTCTTTGTTTTTCCTCCAAAACATGGACGAGTTCTAGGTTAGAAGTTAGGGTCACATGATTGATAACAATTTCTTCAAGCATGATGGCCTCTACTCTAATCCACAAGTGACTATTCACTTCTTCCTCTCCGTCCTTCTGCACTTCAACTTCCCTTACCTCCTCATTATGTATCCAAGAGTACAAGGCTCTTAGATGGACTTCCCCTACATATGGATCAGGTGACCATTTGTAAGGGTGAGGTAAGACAAAGTTATAGAGGTAAAATTCACTAAGTTGGGCCCTTTCCTCCTCATTACTTTCTTGGAAGGTGTCTATAATTCCCTAAGGGTATCGACCCTATAAGAAAGTTGTTTTGCCAATTTTCCCATTTGGAACCTGTGCCATTGCTCCTTGAGGAATATGGTATAGATCCTAGTTGGTTATCTGCAATTACATATATCCTCTTCTAATTCTGACATCTAGGTGATAGAGGCCTCTAAGACTTCATCTCTTTCAATTTTGTTGGTCAATTCTTTCTTTGTTTTACCTAGCTCTTCCTTTAGGGATCTCTTTTCACTGATTGAGCTAATCCTTGAGGGTTGAAATCATGACTACATATAGAAGTCTCACAGGAGTTTAACTATGAATAGGTTAGACTTCATTACATACTTCTATTAGATAATTTTCCTATTCGTTCCTTGCTAGCTGTAGATTGATCTTTCCTTGTGATTTTTATACAAGTCTACTTATGTGTAGACTCCCTACTTTCACATCAAAGAAGATCAGACAAAGACTTATTCCTACGATAATGGTCAAAGTCTCAGAGGTTACAAAACTATTATGGAGGAAGGCTTTGAAGATAAATTATAATTGGTTCCAATGAAAAGTAGACTCCTTAACCATGGTAAGCATAGGTCTTATTCAATGATATAGGAAGAAAAATCAACTTAGGCACTTCCATTGAGATGTTAGACTGTAATGTTTCCCTCCTCTTGACAGGGGTCTGGAGAGACTTAGTAGTCTATTTGTCCCCTCTAGACTATAGTCGCATGGAAAATCGAGACTAAGAGACGCAAAAGTGGTCGCTATGGGGTTAAAAGTTATATTATAAAAGTGACTTTAGCAAAAAAAGAACATAAAAAGATAATTGGTTAAGATGAAGAAATAAAATGAATAACCTTAGAAGCCAATTAAATAATTTAAGTGAAAATTAGAAGATGGAGGTAGAAAAGGAGAGGAGGGCACCTCACTCATTCATGTCATTTTTCACTTTGCATCTTTGAGCTTTGCAACTTAGACGTTTTGAGGGTTTTGAGTAAACAAACCCTAGAGATCAACAAGGAGGTGAAAGATTCTTCTGTTCCTGATCCAATCTTGGCCAAGGTGGTGAAATATCCCAGTGGGGTATTGTGGAGAAGGGGCACATATTTGGAGCATTTCTGCAGGATAGGAGTGCACTATGGGAGGAAGAAGAGTTTGATTTGATCAAGATATTGAAGATCCGAGGGACATCTTGCTACAATTGTGTTTGTTGGTCCTTGGGCGCCATTTCTCATCCATTTGGAAGAATATTTCTCTGCATATTGATTTATTGTTGTACTGGGGCGAATTTATGAAGGAGGGCACACTGTCTCCTGGTGATTCAGTGAGTTGGAGGGTCAGATCTCCTAGTATAGCTGAGGGATCTCATCATATGTGTTGGTCAACTCCCGATATATAGTTCTACAACCATTTTTAGAGGTGTGGAGGCCATATTTGAATAGACCGAATTTCTCTGGGTCTCTACAATCAGGGGTGTGCAACTCAGCCAGATTTTGGTGCTAGACTGAAGAAGGGAAATAAATTGATCTTGTCCAGACTTGCATGCTGCCGTTGGAGGTCCAGAAGGACCCATATCTCTCTCTTACATTTTGTTTTGGAGGAGTCTTCAACCATAGCTTCCATATTTCTCATATATTTTATAGATCTATATATATCTTGAATGGAGGCCAGCTTATATAATAAATAAAGGTCAGATCTAAAGTTTGTGGCTATTTCATTGTGTTATTCTCTTGTATCTTATTGTTTTATTTGTTGTTGTTCCATATCTATCATATATATGCTACAAAACCCTTGGGATCAGTTCCAACGTAACTTTGGGGAAATAAACTGCAAAATATTCAACAAAATATCTCACAAAAACAAGTAGCAACCCTAAAGTTCCTGACAACTCTGCTTGGGAACATTACAGTGTATTAGAGCGAATATCCTTTCCAACCTGTGATTAATTAATGCCTAGAAGGAGAGGTTGAGGAGTACGTCCTTTACTAGAAACTCTAGAGGAAGAGACAGAAGGAAGTGTGGGAGATAGACAAAAATCAAGAGATGGTAATGAAAATGAAGCATGTGAGAACATGTTCCAGGAAATGTTGCACTCCATTGATAGGACATAGTTTAATTTACAACATCACATGAAAGAAACTAAATAATACTTGTCAAGGAAACAGGACGAGGTCAAGACAACCTTGACATATATAAATACCACTCTGAAGGAAGGAAAATATAATATTACATATCTTCTCATGCACATGGCTCATGGTAGAGAGCTTCAAAGAAATGGGGGTAACAATGGGGCTAGTGGATCCCATGAAGGAGAAGAGAATTACGCAGAGACCAATCACCAGACCCACTATGAAGGCCAAACATTATTTGGAGGTACTCATAACAGGATGCCAGGTAATAGAAGGGATACACCAAGGAATTACATACTTAGTTTCTTGGATGCACATTAGGAATATTTGCAGGGTCATGGGGGCATAGAAGACAACTTTGATCAGTACTAGAGAGAGTATGCAACATTACGCACGAGTTTCAGGAGGCATGTCACACTATCAGAATATTGTGGAATTAAATTTAGAGGAAGGTGCAGGGAGTTTCACAAGGGGAATTATGACCTAGGGCGCAGAGAAGGAAAGATGGAGATTCCACCCTTTGATGGGACAACCAAGTTATCTTCCAAGGCGTGGGTGCAAAAACTGGATGCATACCTACAACTAAATCCCATGGTGGAGTTGGATGCCATAAAATTTGCTACACTGTATTTGGAGGGTAAAGACCATGAGTGGTGGTTCCATGGGATGACCACCCTAGGGCACAAGCATATAATTTCCTACAGGGAATTTACATAGAGGCTATGGATAGGTTTGATAAGGATGATTAGGAACTTCACTTCAGAGAACTCACTCAACTTAGATAAACAAGTTCAGTTGATGCATTCATAGAAGAATTTCAAAGGATAACAGTGATGGTTCCTGATGTATCAGAGGCTATATTATTGATGCTTTTCTTTGAGGGGCTAACATAGCCCTTGTGTGGGTGGGTCAAGGATTTTAAGCCCACCAAGTTATAGGATGTGATTTGGAAGACCGGGGATTTGGCAGGGTCATCTCAGAAAAACAAGTTCACCCCACGACCACCTATTGTTCCTAGAGGAAGCAATGTTGATTGATGGCAGAGCTTCCCATAACTTCATTGATGCGGCCTTAGTGAGAAAGAGACATATACCCACTGTTGAGTTTGATGGATTTTTGGTGGAGGTAGCAGGAGGGTGCACCATGTCTTGCAACAAGTATATTCCCCAAATGAATCTTACCTTGGGAAGGTACAAATTAACCCAAGACTTCTATGTGATGGATTTTCCAGACACTAATGTGATACTTGGAGTTCAATGGCTTAGCACCTTGGGACCCATTATTACTAATTACAAGACCATGGATATGTCCTTCAATTCTGAATAAGGAAAGAGGGTGATCTTGAAGGGAATGACAAAAAAATCACCCAAGGTTGTTTCAACAATGCGTATGGAAGCAATTTCAGACATGGGGATGTGGCTTATGCAGTAGAGTGTCTGGTGGTCACTCAAAACACCCAAGAAAAGCACCATTCCTATTCATGTGACATACAAAGGATAATTGATAAGCACATGAAGGTTTTTGAGCCTATTCCCCTAGGGCAACCAACGGATAGGGGATTTGATCACATCATAGAGTTGGAAGAAGGAGCCAAACCAGTTATCACTACACCATACATGCACCCCAAGAAGTTCAAGGATGGAATAGAAAAGGCCATCAAGGAGTTATTGGACATGGGCCACATTAGGCCAAGTTCTAGTCCTTTTGCATTTTCAATAGTATTGGTCAAGAAGAAAGATGGTACCATGCGCATGTGTATTGACTACATGGCTCTAAATAAGAAAACCATAAAAAACAAGTATCCCATTCCCAGGATAAATGAGCTATTAGATGAGCCGCATGGCAGAATATACTTCACCAAAATTGACTTGTGCTCTGGATACCATCAAATCAGAATGAGAGAACAAGATGTACACAAGACAACATTTAGATGTCACTGTGGACATCATGAGTTCCTTGTCATGCCTTTCGGGTTGGCCAATGTGCTAGCCACCTTACAATCTTGCATGAACCATGTATTCAACAAACAACTGAGGAAATTCCTACTAGTTCTCTTTGATGACATGTTGATTTACAATAGGACATGGAAAGATCACCTCAAGCATGTGGATGAGGTCTTAAGCATCATGGAGGAACAATCATTGTATGCCAAAGAATCAAAATGTGAAATTGGGATGACTGAAGTTCTTTAATTGGGACATATCATTGGGGAAAAAGGGTTATAGGTTCACCATGAAAAGATCCAAACTATAATTGGTTGGACCGCCCCTAAAACACTTACAGAGCTCAAAGGATTTCTTGGTATTTACAACTATTACAGGAGGTTTGTTAAGGGTTTCTCTCAGTGATGCACACCTTTTATTGATTTGACCAAAAATGGTGCATTCAAATGGAGTAATAAGACATAGTTGGCCTTTAACAAAACGAAGAAGGTAATGAGCACTTGTCCTATACTATATTTACTATATTTTTCTTAGCCATTCAATCTGGAGAGTGACACATCAGGTGAGGGGATTGGAGTTGTACTCATGCAGAATAGGCATCCTATTGCCTATGAGAGCCAAAAACTAAGAGGCCCTGAGTTGCTATACACAATTTGTGACAAGGAAATGTTAGCTACAATGCATGCACTGACCAAATTCAGATAATTTTTGGCCGGGGCGAAATTTGTGGTCATGAAAGATCATAACATCCTCAAGTACTTTCTAGAGCAGAAGGACCTCAATGAGAGACAACAAAAGTGGGTGAGTAATATCCAGGCCTATAACTTTGACATAGAATTTGTCAAGGTGAAAAACAATGTGGTAACAGATGCTTTGCCTAGAAGACCCTCAACCTATTCCATGTCAGAGATATCAATTGATAGGAAATCACATCTATTGGTAGAGTATTCAAAAAATACGTTTGCATGCGAGTTGATGGATGGACAGATACAGGATGACAGGTACAGGATTATAAATGACATCATATATTATAAGGGGAGGATTTATTTGGTTCCTGAGTCCTTGTTCAAGAAGAAGTGCTTCAAGCATTTCATAACTCACCACTAGTAGGGCATCAAGGATTCCTTAAAGCGTATAGACAAATAAGAGAGAGATTCACTTGGAAAGGTCTCAAGGAGGATGTCATGCGCCACATTAGGAAGTGTGTCATATGCCAACATAACAAGGTTGAACACACCCACCCAACAAGTCTATTGCAACCTCTTCCCATTCCGGAGCATAAATGGGAAAGTGTATCCATGGATTTCATTATAGGACTACCCACGACACAGGGTAAGGATTGCATCTTTGCGGTAGTAGATCGTTTGACCAAGTTTGCTCACTTTTTTGCCATCTCCATGGACTATAGCGCATCTCAAGTGTCAGATTTATTTTTCAGAGAAGTCTTCAGGTTGCATGGGTTGCCCAAGACGATTGTGAGTGACAGGGAAAATAAATTCATGAGCACCTTTTGGTAGGAGTTATTTCAGCTAGTGGGTATAGAATTAACCCCCAACACTAGCTATGACCCACAAACAAATGGTCAAACTGAGATAGTCAACAATTGGGTGGAGGGATATCTCCGAAATTATGTGATAGGGCAACATAAAGCATGGGTAAAGTGGCTACACTTGGGTGAATATTGCTACAACACCACTTACCACATGTCAATTGACATGTCTCCTTTTAGAGCTTTATATAGTTATGATCCCCTCACTTTTGTAGAGATGGTGTTTGGAGACAGTAGAGCTCCTATGGCTAATGTGTGGATACAGGAAAGTCGAGACATACTTAGAGAGCTCAAATATCATTTGCAAAGGGCTCAAAACCAACATATGCTATATGCAGATAGATACTGAGTGGAGCGTACTTTTGAGGTGGGGGACTTAGTCTATTTGAGGCTCCAACCATACAGTCATGAATCCATAAAGAAAAATGGCACCGAGAAGCTCAAACCCCGCTTTTATGGGCCATACATGGTGAAAAGAAAGGTGGGGGCAATTGCATATGAATTAGAGTTACCATAGGGAAGTAAAATCCATAATGTCTTCCATGTATCATGCCTTAAAAGAGCATTGGGGCAACATATTGTAGCTAATGAGGGATTAGCTTTAGTAGATGAAGAAGGACAACTGATCTTGATTCCAGAAGAGATCTTGAAGGTGAGGGCAAAAAGGTTAAGGAACATGGACATCAAGGAATATTTGATCACACAAAATTTTTTGCCTATAGAGGATGCCACTTGGGAAAATGAACAGGTTCTACAACAGATAGACTCATAATCGCTTGTGGGCAAACAATTCCCAGCAAGGCAAGCTGTAATGTTCCCCTCCTCTTGACAGGGGTTTGGAGAGACTTAGTAGTCTAGTTTTTGCCTCTAGACTATAGTCTCATGGAAAAACGGGGCTAAGAGGCCTAAAAGTGGTTGCTATGGGGTTAAATGTTATATTATTAAAGTGACTTTAACAAAAAAAGGACATAAAAAGCTAATTGGCTAAGATGAGGAAATAAAGTGAATAACCTTAGAATCCAATTAAACAATTTAAGTGAAAATTAGAAGATGGAGGTGGAAAAGGAGAGGAAGGTGTCTCACTCCTCATTCATGTCATTTTTCACTTTGCATCTTTGAGCTCTGCAACTTAGACATTTTGAGGGTTTTGAGTAAACAAACACTAGAGATAAGCAATGAAGTGAAATATTCCTCTGCTCCTGATCCAAGCTTGGCCAAGGTGGTGAAAGATCCCACCCTCACCATTCTATTCATTTCCAACAACTTCAATGGGGTATTGTGGAGAAAGGGCACAAATCTGGAGCATTTCTGTAGGATAGGAGCGCACTGTGGGAGGAAGAAGAGTTTGATCTGATCAAGATACTGAAGATTTGAGGAATATATTGCTATAGTTGTGTTTGTTGTTCCTTGGGCGCCATTTCTCATCCATTTGGAAGAAGATTTCTCTACATATTGATTTATTATTGTATTGGGGCAAATTTCCAAAGGAGGGTGCATTGTCTCCTAGTGATTCAGTGAGTTGGAGGGTTAGATCTCCTAGTATAGCTGAGGGATCTCATTATATGTGTTGGTCAAATCCCTATCTATAGTTCTATAACCATTTTCAGAGGTGTGGAGGCTAGATTTGAAGAGGTCGAATTTCTCAGGGTCTCTATAGCTAGGTGGTGTGCAACTCAGCCAGATTTTGGTGCCAGACTGAAGAAGGGAAATGAATTGATCTTGTCCAAACTTGCATGCTGCCATTGGAGGTCCAGGAGGACCCATATCTCTCTCTTACATTGTATTTTGGAGGAGTATTCAACCATAGCTTCCATATTTCTCATAGATTTTATAGATCTGTATATCTCTTGAATGGAGGTCAACTTATATAATAAATAAAGGTCAAATATGAAGTTTGTGGCTATTTCATTGTGTTATTCTCTTGTATCTTATTGTTGTTCCATATCTATCATCTATATGCTACAAAACCCTTGGAATCAGTTCCAACACAACTTTGGGGAAATAAACTGCAAAATATTCAACAAAACATCTCACGAAAACAAGTAGCAACCCTAAAGTTCTTGGAAACTCTGCTTGGGAACATTACATAGACTCCCCTAGAAAGTCATACTTGTAACTTAGGCAATTTCTCTTAAGTGTATTGAGTTTTCATCAATGCACTTATTGCATAGAATTTGGCCCAATTCTTCTTGCTACTCTTTTATTCATCAAATATAAAACTAAAAGTTGAACTAAATCAACTTATCATATCAACTAAAATGAATAAAAAGGGTATAGTTACTTGCAAAGCATGTATAACATATGTCCAAAAGTATAATTATGAGAGTGATAGAAAATAGGAAATGAGACATCAAAGGTGACCCAAGGTTATTAATCCAATCCTTTTTGCAAATGGGTTTGTGATATGTATTGAGTTGATACCCATTCACAACAAACTTGAAATTGACATATTCATTGATACGTGACAAGCGTATTAATTCACTATCATGGTGAACCAATATAATGCAAGGACTTGGGCATCATACTTAAAACTTTCTTGGAAAGTCACCGCACTTCGATTCATATAATAACAACCAATTTAACAAAATACTTAAACTTGATATGCATAATGTGCACCTTTTTTTATTGGTCTTCCACCACCTCAATGCTTGTTTTGTAAATTCATTAAAATATGGAGTTGTTCTAGTCACTTCCTCTAATATTCTATTTAGATCTAGGTTTATTTTTCTTACCATTCACAAAGGTATTGATTTCAAGATCTATTGACATAACTAAATTTTCATTATAGATAAGCTAAAATGGAGTAAGCCTACTGGTGGTCTTCTAGGTAGTGTAATATGCACATGACACTTTCAATAATATTTCTTCGTAGAAGCATTGTTGGATACTAACTACCTTGTAGATAATATTCTTAGTTTATATATTACTAACCTACACCTTGACATTGGCCTGTGGATAATATGGTGTTGACTTCCGTATATGGTCATTCTTTGTCATATCTTTTGATAACCTCCGCTATAAATATAATTCCTCAATCACATATAAGCTTTTTGGGTTCCTTGACTTTAATGGTTTGTCCTTTTATAACAATTATGCTCTAAATTATATAAATCATTCTCTTTTTTATTTGGTTGTTTATGTTTATTAAGATAATATATCTCATAATTATGTATTTTAGTTTGTTCTACTTTTAGCACACCCATACAACCTCAACAATAACATAAATAAAATCATATATAAACCAGAAACAAGTACATAATGTGAGTTAGAAGCTACAATTAAAATGTCATGGTTAGTATTTAGTTGAAATCAAGATCATCATATGATTATCTTTTGTATATATATCATTTTATTCAAACATGCTTAATTGTTACATGTAGGTGGTTATCATATGTGGAAATACATCAAGAATATATCAGGTATTGAAAGAGAACAATTCCTTGTCTAATGTGTGAAATGGAAAGACATATATCTATGAACTTCTTCAATGCACAAGAGCACTACCTCATTCACTTGGTTGAGAAGGTTGAAATATGTTTACTTGTTCATACAAGAGAGATGTGGTTCGTGGAGAGGCATTTTAAGACATTGAGGGCATTTGCTACACAAATATCATATTTTGAGGGTTATATGGTTTATTAGTCCATGGTGTATGTTAGTGAGTATCTACCCAAAGTAGATATTCATGTGCCTTGCATATGGGACGATAAGCACACCGACAAATTTAAGGGTGAGGTCTTTCTTGGTAAAGGGACTGAGAAAAAAGTTGTGGGCACTTAAATATTTAAATATATCTTCATACTTGAATGAATTATTGTAATAATTGGTACTTAAATTTAGTTATAATGTCTTTCATGCGGTGAACAATGTGATGCAATACATCTTTACATTGCAAATAATCTTTGACTACAAGAATGTGTGGATATAGTGACGTGAAGAAGTTAATGGTAACTTTCCAAGGGAGGGGGAGTTCAAATTGATTCAACAAGCATTATTGGACAATGATCCCAATCTTACATAGAAGGAATTTGATTTAGTGTTAGGTGCAAAAGATAGAAACACAAATGTTATCCTTTTTCTTGATTTTTTCTCATTTTTTCCGTATAATGATGACTTCATTGTGGCTTCTTAACATGTGTGATGCATGTGA
Organism: Picea engelmannii; assembly: GCA_009831015.1. NCBI lineage: Eukaryota > Viridiplantae > Streptophyta > Pinopsida > Pinales > Pinaceae > Picea > Picea engelmannii. The sequence continues at coordinate 98,908 of ML826691.1, forward strand.
ATCATCACAAATAATTTTATATTGGAATATGAAAAGAACTGTTATCAATAGAATATTAGATATTTGGAGAGTTGCCCCCCTCTAGCTAGATAACTCTTCCTCCAAGCCTAAATTATAGAGGCTCCACCTCTAGTGGATGGCACTAAGCCTTGTTTATGTTCTAGCAACACTTGGGGGGACAACATGTCGACCTAGATCCAAGAACAACTTGACCCTTGAGAACATGTGAAGCACTAGGGTTGAGTCAACATCTAGGTGGCACAAGTCCATTTGTTGGACTTTTTCTCATGTAAAAAAAACAACAACACCAAAAGATTACATAAAGAAACAACACATGTGTTGGATGAAAATACATGTAATCATGATTTAAAGAATTACACTAAGGTGTGCATGCAAATCATTCTCATATGCTTTGATTGTTATTATTGTATACACCTTACTTTTTCCGTTTAATAAGTAATATATGGTTAGTGTGATGCTATTACATTGTATGATAACATTGAAAAATTTCTTATTGAATCTTAGCTTCACATCAATAATATGTCACCATTATTGTAGGTTTTGTGATATGATATAATCAATTTTTCCAACAACAATAATATGCATGAAGGATTCAACGATAGCATAATCAATTATTTAATTAATCATAATCATAGTTTGCTTAACATACCTATTTGATTAATTAACCATGATACCAAACTAACATAATCAATTATTTAGTTCATCATACATCATTCATAATAAGCTAAAAATTGGCATGATTCCATTCAATAGTAAAACAATGGTCCGTAACAAATCTAGTTAAGCAAAATGACAATTATAAAAGGTTCATCCATTTAATTTTAGTACTATAAATTTTCAACAATTATAAATTTTAATCTTCTCTATTCAATATGCGAAATATAACCATCTTTGTTGATATATATACAACATAGAGTAACCACTATTTGACACTTGTTACAATATATGTACATATGATAAATTACAAAAAAAAAACTAAATTGCAATATGTTCACTCAAATATAAACATGCAACATAATATAAAACCTCCACAATAACACTGGTTTGGTAATTAACTTATGTTTACAACAAAACAAAATGCAAATAAAATCAAATACTCCACAACAACCTTGATTTGATAATCAACTTTAGTTTACAACAAAACAAAATACAAATAATTTCAAATACTTTCATTAAAGAAATGATCATTTATATTTCCTTTGGTATACATGTCCAAATGAAACCTCCAATATCACATCCAAAATGACATCTCCAATATTACTTTAATGACATTGAAATATATATTTATATTAATTTTAATTTATATCATATAAAATACTATTTTTATCCCAACCCTACAATTGTTTTCATTTTGAATTCTATAATTGCATCAACATGCAAACCTTATTTTCGATAATGGGACAACTTTTCAAAGATATTCTTTAGAGAATGATATGCTTCTTTATAAGTAGCAAATAAAGAATCAAATGCTAGAGAGTCTTCATGAGAAGGGTAATAAGTTTGTTGTACTTTCAACCAATCCCCTGGAGGAACAACAATAAACAAGATCTTTATTATTATCAAAAAAAGTATGTAGATAAGAATAAATATTAAAATAAAAATGCAAATTCATATTCATATGTAGGTAATGTGATGAATCTCTTATTCACTTATTATATTTTTTTTTGGTATCAAAGATGCAATAAACTCGTTGCTTTTAGCTACATCAATTACCAATCGGGTTAATCTTTAAAAAATATAACATTGTTATTGTGATTAAACAAACTAAGCAATATTTTCGACCGCTTGAACACATTAGACAATTTCAATGCATAAGTAAGGAGGATATTCAATGATTTTTAGTTTAAAACCTCTTTAACACGGCATAGAGTTTTACCTTCACTTCAAGAAATCCATTGTCAAAACATTTTCTTACCACATGTTTCTCCACACCAAGATCCAAATTGTATGAAGCTAAAGGACTCCTACCTAATTCATTAGAAGGGGAATACCTTTTATAGTAGGAACACTTGGGGATATTTTCCTTAAAGGAGGGACGAAATTATGAGACAAAGGAGTTAGTTTAGTTTTAGTCATTTACTTATTGTACTAACTATCTATTGTAAGAGATTGTAAGAGAGATTGCGTTTAGCATTTTCATGTGAGGAATTTTATAGTAGGAAATTAAACTTAGTGTAGGACTTGAGGATGAGCTTAATCTTCAATATGAGGTTTATCTTTAGGGTAATCTCTATCTTTAAGATGATATTTATCCTTAGTCTTTAAATTGTCATAAACTTGTATTGTAAGCATGGACTCAGTGGTAACATAAAGATAGCCACATTTTCAAAGAAATTTCTCTCTCACTTATGTTGTGTGCTTGTATTGAATTCCATTAGGATTGATACACATTCAACAAATTCAGGAAAGTGGGTGTTGAGTAGGTCCGATAACTAGCAGTAAAAATGGTACACTCAAGATGTATCATTTAAGAAAAGAAGCATGATAGTTGATAGGATCTTCAGTAAGAAATTTGTTATTCTTAGGTGGTTCATTTAGTAGACATAAGGGGGAAGAGAGGACTTCCTAATCTCCCCTTTGAATTGAAAAAACAAACTTGTGAAAAGAGGTGGTTGCTTGATCATGTCATCAAAATGAAGATAGTAAAAAAATAGGGAGCTCTAACAGAAAGAGGAAGTGTGATTTTCAAGGGACCCCCTTCCACTATTACCCCACTTCCTACAAGAGGATTTTGATTTATTGTGCAGAGTGAGGACAATATGTTGCATTGCTCCCATTGCACATGATTTTACTTTTATTAGTGGGGGTGGGGTGTTAGAATGCCATATGGCTCCGACTATCCCCCACAACTAAATGCAACTCGTGGGGGGAACAACGAGTAACCAAAGGAGTCAATGGTTGGCTATAGTAGTTGCATCCATTGATATATGTTATGGTTGCAGGAAACAACAACCAAAGATGTAGACAACCATATTTGTCCTTGGTATTTGTTGTCTACAACTAAATGATCTATCGATGGATGTAGTAGTTGTTTGCAACTAGAATTCTATGATAGTCATTGCCAACTATTTCTCATTGGGGATGGGTTTCCCCTCTCCACCCCCCACCCCCCATGCTTTGCCGCCCAACTTTAAAGAAAAAAGATCCAAAAGATTATGAATCACCACCCAAAACAAATGTGAATCCTCCATCCACAAAAACAGGGTTCCATTGTGAAGTAGAGAAAAATATTACGCCCCCTCTACCATTGCACAAAAAATAAAAATAAAAAAATAAAAAAACCCATCCACCCACATGTTTTTATTTTTAAAATTCCTCATCTCCCTTAACCTAAGTTGCCTGACATGAGGACACGGGACATGGAGGACACAAAAATACGAGTGTCCGACACGAGACACAATGACCACGAAAACATGACAATGTTTATATATATATTACAAATTACACACAAAAATGAAATATAGACAAAGATTCAAATTTTGTTAGAAACTAGAACATTTACGTGACACAAATTCAATCATACAAGTTTACAACTATTTACTAACTAGTACTACATCGATGATGATCAAATGAAAAACACACGAGAAATTAGAACCATAAGCTGCAATTTTCTAATTAAGTCATCACAATCAAAATGTATTACATAGATACTGAGTCACTGATACTATAGGTGGGAAGCCAATGGAAAATACAAAATATGTTAGATACTAGAACCATAGATGGAAGAATCTCATAACTCATTAGTCGTGACCATCAATAGTCCTCCATGTCATAATCATCCTCTAACACTTTTTCACCTTCCAAATCATAAAATAAAGCATCATAAAAATCTTGGAAAGGGAAATAACTTACTGTATTCACTTCTTCTTGTGCAGGAGCGTCAAAGGCTTGGATGACTTCATCAAAGGGAGGAGTACACATTAATACTTCATCATCATGTTTGATATCTTCAGGCTCTCGCTCTTCAACCATGTCCTCATTATCTTTGGTAGAATCATGAGTAAGTTCTTGCTCTTCCTCATGGGATTGGTAACCTCCCTCATTAATCTCTTCTTCAGTATCAGAGGGTTCTTGGCATTGAGCATGGTATGCACCCCTAAGATCTTCTACAATCTCAGTGGTGAATCCTTCGTCCTCTAGGGATATTCTGAGATTTTGAAGGGCATCCTCATAAGTCTGGCACTGTGGTTTTGCGAACTCAAGAAACCTATTGACGAGATCTACGAAAGAGGATATACCATTTTCTTCGCAACAACCCTTGATCCATTCTTGTACAAATGATGACAAGGAAATTATGAACAATTTTATAGGGCATCCTCCCCTTCAAATTCTATGTCACTTATATACTTCAAGAATTCTACAATGTGAGTAATTGGGAGGACTTTAAATCTTAGATAGTTTTTTAACCATTTTATATCAAAATAATGTGGGTATCCTTGAAAACTTTCAAAATCAATAGACAAATACACTTGCTCCCAGGGCGCCATGATCCCATATCTTGGAAATATCACAAAATTGAGAGTAAGGTGGCACCTTGGAAAAGGTCAGTGGAGTTGCCAAATAACCTCTTAAGGATTATCAAAGGGAGTGAGGGAATCACCCTCAGTGGAGTCACCAGGTAAGATTTTTAAGATGAAGGCTTTGAGGGAAAGGCTTACCAAAAAAGTGTCGTTGATGAATGTTGAATCAATGTTCCCCGACAACAACGCCAAAAACATTATCGCACAATTTGTACTTTCCCAAATCCTAAAGGCAAGTAGGCCTAGATTGACGTAACACAGAGCTCGTATTATCACTGCCACCCCAACATGATACCTCTTTCTGTTTAGGAGGAGGAGAACTTCACTCCAAGGGAGACATCCCAAGACCTAGTTGGTTGATGAAGGGAGATAAGACAATGGAAAAATCCACCCCTCTCTAGGTCACTCAAATGAAATAAGTCAATTGGTATGGTTTAAAGGGTCAAGGAGAAAGTTTAAGGTGAATGGTACCTACCCTTTACCAATGAAACAACAAACGTTAGCAATAACCAATGATATCAATGTTTCAAATTAGTGACTTCAAGATAGAAATATGCTACTAAAACACTCTTATGTATAGACAAAAGATAAAATGTATAGCAACAACAATATGTCCA